>JAGFMF010012021.1:13513864-13532062 GCA_019455555.1 Galemys pyrenaicus
CCCGCTCTCTGTGGTGAATCCTCTCACCCCCCTACACCTCTGGCCTGTACCCCAGCGCTTGTATGCATAAATAAATAAATCTTTAAAAAAAAAAAAACTTGTTATTTTAAGATAATTTTAAATTTGATGTTGTTACAAGAAATAATACATACTGATGTCATGGGCCCTTTGCCCAGTTTGTAATCTCTTGTGAAACTATAATACAAAATCACAGTAAGGGTACAATCAAGGCACAGAACAATTCTACCACCTGGATCTCTGTTTTGCCTTCACAAACACAACTATCTCCTTCTTTCTCCCAACTGCAATACCCCACTAGCAGTCTCCATTTCAAAATTCTGCATTTCAAAAATGTTATAAATTAAATCAACCAGTATGTGACCATTAGGTTCTTTCACTCAGAATAATTCCTTAGAGATTGTTTCCCACACGACTCCTTATTGCTGAGTAAGATCATGGTGTATATCACAGTTTATTTAACAAATCATCCCTGAAGAAGATCTCAACGTTTCCAGTTTGCGTTGACTACCAATAAAGCTATTTTGAAGTATGTACAAGTTTTTATGTGCACACCTGAGAGCCCACTTGCCAGGTTATATGGGAAACCACCACATGGTTTTCCAAAGTGGCTATACCATTTTACATTCCCACCAAATATGGATGGGTGATGATTTCGTTACATCCTCACCAGCACTAGGTGTTGTTACTTTCTTATTTAAGTCATTTTGATAGGTGTTATATCATTTGATATAATTAGTTATAATAAAATTGTGGATTAAATATACTTTTCTGTAAATGCTAATGATGTTGAACATCTTTTCATCTGCTTATTTGCCATCTGTATATCCTCTTTGATGAAATGTTTCCTCATGTCTTTGCACATTTTCTAATTAGATTGTTTGCCTTTGCAGTTAAATTTTGAGAGTTATTTACATAATTTAGATACTAGTTTTTGTTGCATATGCAGTTTGCAAATATTTTCTCCTAGTCTGTAACATATCTTTTCATTTACTTAACAAGGATCTTTCGCAGAACAAATGAAGTCAAGTTAAGCAAGCTTTCCTTCTATTGATTGTGCTTTTTGTGTCAAGTCTAAGAACTCTGGCTAACCCTGGTTTATTTTTTTTTCCTGAAAAACTTTGTTTTTATGTTTCACATTTAAGTCAATGATCCATTTGGAATTAATTTTGTATAGAGTATGAGGTTTAGGTTTATTTTTCTTTCCTGTGTATGTTCAATTTTTCCAGCATTATTTGTTGAAATTATTGTAGTTTCTCCACTGAATTGGTTTTGAACCCAGTCAAAAATCAACTGGGTATTCAGTGTGGGTCTAATTCTGAGTTTCATATACAGTGCCATTGATCTATGTGTTTATCCTTCCACCAATCTTATCATATTGTCTTGATTATTGTAGGACTTAATCAAAAATGGTAAGAAAGTGTGGATTAGGCTTTAAAACCTAGGAGCACCCTGTCACACTTAAAATGATATCTTAACTCCTTATCTAAACTCATAGAGCACCATAAAGCACATCTAACCCAACTTCATAAGTTCTACCTCATAAAGTTCATGCCTAGACTACTACCTGTTAGCATCACCAGTATTTGTACTCTGACCACATCTTGGAAAATCTACACTGGAATGCTCATTCCACAGACCTTTATAAGACTGCATTTGCAATAGCAACTCTGAACTTAAAGGCACCTACCTTTAAAAATCATATGCAATATACTAATTCAGTCCTAACAATAACCCTAAGGCAAATAATTAGTCTTCATTTTATAAATGATAAAACTAACGTACAGACAAATTAAAAGCCTAACCAAAGCTACATATATTAGTAAGTGGTAAGCAAAAATCCAGACCCAGACCCAGGCTGTTTGTGTGTTCAGTTACAGTGTTAAAAAAGAAGCAAAATGAAGAATGTTTCTTTTTTTCTGTTTGGCTTCTCTGGTGGAGATTACAAAAACTGCCAACATATTTATTACTTAGAATCTTTTGTTTGATTAATTCTAGTTCTAGTCTCAAAGAAAAATATTGCTATATGAGGAAAGGGTATGACACAGAACAGATTATAAGGGGAGATTTCTCAGTATGACTCATTTGTGAGATAATTACTGGGGTTACAACATCCCTTGCTTTACATCCAACTCCAGTGACCTAAACCCTAAATATAGTATTCACCAAATTGTCTTCTCAAACTTAATTATATCCTACTAGCCTTAGGAAAGTTCATAAATTCTACTGACTTCTCTGCCCCAACCACTCAAGTTTTAGAAAATAAAAGGTGGTCTAATGTAAATATAATTTGAAATTGCATAGATACCCAAAATACAAACTTTAAAAAACCCAAATGTATTTCTTAGTAAACATTCTCTACCTTTGACTGCTTTGTTCTGCTCTATTAAGTGTCCAAAGTAATCTTTTTTCTCTGAAGAGGTCAATAGAAATCTGAAAAATTAAAATATTACTATTTCCAAATAATTTTATCATTATATCAACTAGCTAATATTAGCAAGTTGAAAGTATGAATATGTTCTAAGTCCCTCTTCAAGATAAATTCATATTAAAATCAGAGCAATGAACCTTTGGTGTTTTAGTGAAATAAAAAGCTCAGTCTCATAAAGCAATTTTTAATGCACTTATACACTCTCTCTGTTTGGAAGCAGTCAATCTCAATTATTTATTTCTGTAAACCCTTTTAAGGGCTTTGGGATTTCAATTTTATGTTCATGACTATGCATTTTATTCTGTGAAACTCCCTTCTAATGTTGGGAAGAAATAATTTACAGTTGATTCTCATGTTCTTTGGAAATACACCTGATCCATTTGTCAGAAATAATAATGGCATAACAAGGCAATTTTTCAAAACTGTGTAGACAGTTTTTGAATATTAAGTTTCTCAAAGATATAGTCCTCTCAAATTTGAGGTTTTTTTTAATGAAACCAAAAATTAGTTTCAGCACCTTTACTAGAGTTCTTCAGGAATTTCATAAATGCTTTTTGGTGAGACCTCATCATCTCATGTGTAATAAAAAAAATCAATGAAAGTAAAAATAGAATTGAGGGAACTATTAAAACCACAACACCACTACCACCCCCCCCCCCCAAAAAAAAAGTGTTTTCGTATGAACACAACAAAATACTCCACTGGATATTCTGTCAGTTCCATAGGAAATGAAAAAAAAATTAAAGTTAATCTCAGACATTAATAGAAAGTTTATTACATCAGAAAGAAAATGAATTCCCATATACTATTAACTTCATACACTAAAATGAATTGAAGAAACTAATTATTCAAAAACAAAGAATGGCCTTTGGGAAAGTCTGCTGCCTAAAAGGATTTAATGGTCAAAGCTTGTCTGGATTATTATTATGAATTAAAGTAATGAGAGGCTGAAGATACTGTTAACAGAAGAGAGATTCTTCTGAAATGCTAACCTTGCCATTTCTGTCATATGATAAGAAATCAATGTCCAAATGAAATGTGTAGCTAAAGCTTTTACAGAAAATAAATGCCATAGTATTTATGGCAACAGTTTTTTCCAAAGCAAAAATAGTGGTGGTAGGGTGGAGAAAGGCAATAATAGTAAGTAGTATGCCACCAGTGGAAATGAAATTACTACCTCAAGAACAAATTGGGAAGAGTCAAAATATAATGTTCAGCCATTTATAGAAATAATTGAGTCAAAATATATATGCATAGATATTTATATGTATATATGAGTGAGTTATATATAAATCACACATAAATATATAAATTCAGAAAAAAAATTTTTGGAAAAGGGAGATTAAACTATCTGACATCAATATCCAAAATCTATATAACCTACATGTTATTTTTCAAAGAATGGTAGAGAGGAAATATAACTAAGAAAGCTTAAATATGACCCTTTCTTTTCTCCCTTTAAAAAAAATGTATTCAAAGAGGAAATAATCTACATGACATCTATAAAAGGAAAGTCCCAGAAATAGGAATTTGAAAGTATGACAGCTAAGTAAGAGAGAGAGAGATTTCTGTTGGGAAATCTCAATGTGGCTCCAGATTTCAGATTTTACTTTAGGCCACGAAGTAGAAAAGAAAACTCCTAAGCAAGTATGAGAATATAGGAAAAATTAATATATATTGATTTGGAAGACTGTTTTCTTTTATTTTGCTATGAACTGGGATACCAGAAAGTTACAAGAGTTTGGGAAGAGTGGGAAGCAAGTTTGGAAAACAGGATTTTAACAGAGTATGAGCTGATCAAAGAAGAGGATTATATAATTGGAAAAGGACTGGCATTTTGACATCAAGTGGCTGTCAGTGAAAGGCATCAGTGTGAAGCTCAGCGATATCAGCTGATCCTGATCAACCTTAGAACTCCAAAAAGATATCCATTGCCTTAAGGCTAAACTGGAATGATAAATTAATAAAATAGCACACTGATTTATATTTCAGTGCTATCATATACTATATACTTCTGAATTTGTTTGATGAGTCTATCCCAGAAAGCCTAGTAAACTGTTAGATACTAAAGACTCAACTTTGAGGTTTTGCAAAGGTGAGAACAAAATCCTGAACCTTGATCCTTGAAACAACAGCCATATTATGAGGCTGTCACTTCTCAGAATAAGGTCTATATTCTGTTGGTTTCTATTTGTAACATTCCACCCAAAACTTAGTTGAGAATTCAGTGAAGAAACATATGAGGAAAGTAGTATAAGAAAAAAGTAGGTCCAGGAAAGTAGATGGATAGCTTCTAGAAAGCATCACAAATTATAGCTATAAATAGACATCTGAGTACTTTGGAATGTAAAATAAAATATACAAAAATTTCTGGGATTATTTTTGTATCTTTATTTAAATAAAACTTAGATCAAATTGGCCCTCCCTGGTGGCGCAATGGTTTAAGCAATGCACTGTGAAACAGACCGCAGCCACTGCAGCACGAATTCAATCTCTGCCCCTGGCCGGAGAGGTGACCCACATGGCACAGCAGACCTCTCCTGCCTCACCCACTGCTTGCCTCACCAGCATGTTTCATTCAATCTACCCGTTCTGTACCCCACTCTGTCTCAGGTGGATCCTCTCGCTCCCCCCACACACCTCTGGCCTGTATCCCAGTTCTTGTATGCATAAATAAATCTTTTAAAAAAACCTTCGATCAAATTATGTATAACTCTTTTTATTGTCTTCATCCTATTTTATATTTCTAAGTTTTCTAAAGTATACATGTATAATTTTAATAATCAGAACAATTGTTATTAAAAGTCTAGTACTAATTCAATGTTATTAATCTGGTATCAATATCCACACATTTTGGAAAATAGTTAAAAGCTTTTCATTTCTGTATACGGGATCACAACAATGCTTTATGGGATAACTCAATGACTGGAATCTCATAAAAATGCCTATCATAGATAAGTAACATTTAGTCTTTAACATAATTGGTTCATTAGATAAACCTCAAAGTGTTTAATGTTGTTGATTTCCATGATATGCTATAGCTAATATCTTTTCAGAATTGGTGTATCTTTTAAAAAATATTTTCCAACTTAGTCTGTGTTTTAAAACTATCATAAAAGAGTTTTAGCTTTTGCTCTCTCTCGCCATCAAAATTACTTAGATTGCTATTCCTTCTACAAAATACACCTCCTTCATTTGATGCCCCAAATCATCTTTTAAGCAAAAGATCTATTTCTGAAATCTAGGCCTAATTCCAGTGTTTTAAAAATGTAAATATAGAAAGCAGAATCTAAGCCTTACCAAAATTCAAACCACTTTCTTATAAAGTAAAGATCAAATTTTCTATTCTTCATCAAGAAATACACATCTACATATTTCTTGCCTCTTTTTTTAAAGGGTACATTGGATTTCATATAAATTTACTTCAACAAAGTTGATTTTCAAAGAAGAAAAGACATTAAAAGTATTCATTAAGAGAAACTTACAAAAGAAAAGGTTAATCACCTAGAATTTTCTTCCAATACTTTCCTCGTAACATTGTTATAGAACATACCACATTGAATTGTTCTTTTTCTTCTATTATTTGCCTCCCCCAACTAATAGTGAATTGGGTGAAGGAAAACAATACATTTTATTCACCTTTACAGGCACACTAGCAGAAGGAAATGATTATGACAATTTACCGAAAATTTTCAGAGGCGATTTCAATTTCATCTTTAAAAAATATATCCATTCACAAATTAAAATTACTCTTCCTCTTAAAATTAATGTTTCCTCCCGCTGCTCATATGATGGTACCTTTTCTTCTACATGCTGAACTTCTATATATCCTTCAAAACTCAGAAGGAGTTTCAAAATATCTTGGTAAGATCAGAGCAGTAATCTCCCAATAGCATCCAGAAAAAAAATGAAAGCAGATATTTATATGTTTCTTTCACCATCAAGTGGAACTTTAAAATAGTTAGCTATTTCTTTGAACTATGTTCTAAACAATGGCACAACTGGATGCTGGATCATACCTGTATTTCACTTGGGAAAGCAGTGAGCAAGTTCTTGATACAGTTATTCTGTCAAATTGGTGATGTTTCCTGATTGTTAGCCCTTTGAATTAGTTCGGTGAAAATAAGGAAGTTAACACTATTAAGAGTCTGCTACTGGGCCTCCCTGGTAGTACAGCGGGTTGAACGCCACACTGTGAAGCATCCACAGCACAGCAGCGCGAATTTGATCCCGGGTCAGGGAGGGAACCCACATGGCGAGGCAGACCTCTGCTGCCTCACGTGCTGCTCCCCTCAGCAGTGTATTTCAATCAATCTGCCTGTTCTGCTCCCCACTCTGTCTCTGGTGAATACTTTCACCTACCACCTCTGGTCTTGTATGCATAAATAAATCTTTTTTAAAAAGTCTGCTACCCTCAGCAAAATGGGGGGCAAAATTCATTAATTATGAATATACACACCATTATGTTTTTAAATGTTATACTTCCAGAACTGATCATTCATTATCAAGAGCTTCTCTGATGTTTGAAGAACTATTTTTTAAATATTTTTATTTAAAGAAATTATTAATTTACTTTATTAGTTTATTTTCCACATATGAATAAAACCGAAAACTCAAAAAATAAAGAATCAACATGATCTTAATTTATGTTACAAAAATTTAAATTTAAATTTTTAAAAGTATCATTTAAATTTAATCCTAAAATGTTAGTTACTGCTATACCTCATAACTGAAAGATTTTTTTAAAAAACATTACTTCTTTCATTGAGAACTATGTCATAAGTGTTGCACTTTATTTTTTATTCTAATTTTAATAATATTCACCATTGCCTCCGTGGTGACCTTGGGGTTAAGTCTTAATGCTGTCACTGCTATGGCCTGAGTTCAATCCCAGGTCAGGGAGCTAACCCACATATGACACTGCAGCAGACCTCTCCCTGTCTTGCCCACTGCTCCCCTCAGCAGTGTATTTCAGTAGATCGACCTGTCCTGCTCTCCACTCTGTCTCTGGTGAATCCTCTCACCCTATAACCCCATACTCCTGGTTGACACCCAGTTCTTCACTACAAAAAATAAATTTTAAGAATAGCTTTTACCATTACTTCCAAGTCAATGAGTCTTGAGTTGAGGTTCCATATTTTCTAATTTCACTTAGGTATTTCAATCCTGAATTTGTATAGCATATGTTTATAAGTACTATATTCTATACAGAACAAAACTGGGAAAAACTACGAGGATCTGTCTCACAGTCGGACAAGATACAGAAAATCTCAGAGTAACACTAACTTGCCAAAATTATACATGTTACATATAATATAGAAACTTTAATGTGCTATGAAAACAACGTATCATTATATAGTGCAATCATACATACAATATTATTCATTAATGCAATGAAACAATTTTCAAGTCATTAAGTCTCACATAAGTTTTACCATACTCATAAATCACACAGCCTGGTCTTTATTCTTTGACAGGTTTTTTACTTATGAGTGTTTCCTAATGTTCTAACTGCATTTCCAACTTCTTAGCAAATTTCCAAAATACAACTTTTATTGGGATATTTGTTCCTGCAACAGTATTCATAATTGTCAGACTTAAATCTAGTAATGAAAAATATAATAGCTCTACCAAATAAACACCAATACAATCAACAAGAGAATCCAAAATAATACAGAAGATATAACTAAACACTTTTTAACAACTCACATCTTAGAAAAAAAATGCAGTGGAATTGTTTAATTACATTGGTACACTCAGTCTTTAAGTCACAACTATGGTCCTGCGTCTCTGTTCCTTATACTCCCAATCTCAGTTGTGTTTACTGCCTACAAAATCAAGTGCTTAATCAGCAAATAGAGTTCTACACTTAACAACAAATCTATTATGACACTGTGTCTCACTACCCTGAGGTATTAAGACAAAATGATACTCTAAAAATGTTATGGGCCTCCCTGGTGGCACAATGGGTTAAGTAGTGCACTATGAAGCAGATTGCAACCACTGTAGCATAAGTTCCATCCCTGCCTCTAGCTGAGGAGATAACCCACATGGCACAGCAGACCTCTCCTGCTTCAACCAATGCTGCCCTCAGCAGTGTATTTCTGTTGATCTGCCTGTTCTGTTTTCAGCTCTGTCTCTGGTGAATCCTCTCACCTCCCACACCTCTGGCCTGTACCCCAGTTCTTGTATGCATAAATATTTTTAAAAAAATTTTCTTTAAAAAACTGTCACACTACATGTCATGAAAATACTGACTAAATAAATGTATCTAGGCAAATGAAATTTTAAGATAGCATTGTGATACATGTGGTATAATGCAAAATAAAAGGAAACTTCCGAAGCTTAGTGGTGTTTACTGTAGGAGTGGAGGTTTGAGAAACAGCAGTGAAGAAGAGGCAGGAGTGAAAACAAAGTTATGGAACATTATTTAAACTTTCCATCTCAGTGATAAAAGCTCTGAGTTGGAATTTATATCTGTATACAAAGAACCATAATCTTCTCCAGGTGCTAAATATGATAACATTGATAATATAAATAGTGAACTATTACAATTTTAAAATATCTGACTTTTCCTGGCCAATCTTATTGCATTGTTGTCATCACAAAAGAAAGAAAATCATATGGGAAAAATGAAAAAAAGGTATCACTGTCATAAACTTTGAAATATAACATTAAAGGAGGAAAAAAATCTCAGGAGAAATTTGGGGAGGAAAAATGTATGTTCTTCAATAATACTTTAACTTGGTCTGAATTCATAAGAATATCCTTTAGTTTTGCAAATTGCCTCCAATTTGCTGAGAACCATTCTTTTATGCCAGCTTAAAATAAGCAAAGATTACACAAGTACCATGTGCCATTCTAAATAAGGAAAGAGGGGAAAAAAAAACAAGTACAATATGGTATTTAACAGCTGTGTGAAGATCCTGGTTAAAACAAGAATCATTTTTTCAACTGCGTGTGTTATGCTTCATTTTGCTAAATATAAATGAGTGCATCATTAAATTACCCACTGATTTATAGACTAAAGTATAGAGGTTCACCTCAAAAATAATCTGATAAACACAATAATTGTGAGATGCTAGTGAAACAGTCATAATTTGGGATTGAAATTATGTAGAAGAAAAAAATCCATAAATTATTTGTAGTCATATGATAAAGACAATTGTTTTCATTATTTTGCAGTTTTATTTGAGTGAACTTACATATGTACAACAAATAATACATTTGCAAATATTCTAGTAAGAGTTTTACACCAGGCAATTAGTGAAGATTATAGCAGAAAATCAATCTTTTGGAAATAAACAAAAATTTTAAATGTTATCCAGCCAAGTCTAGCTGAGCATTATAAGTAAATGAGCTTGAACCAGTTGACAAAAAATGACAGAAAATAGAGTGTATGTTCAAAATAATTTTACTACACAAAGTCCACAAGGCAGCATTTAATATATTATAAAATGCTAATTTACTATGTGGTATCTCACTGACCAAAGAATTAATACTACTTCAGAGAGACTCACTTGATCTCCTATTTCCATTATGTTAGAGGATTTTATCTCCCCATAAAGTAAATAAAACATTGCAGTAAAATACATGGTTAAGCAAATATGTTCAAGAGACAATAAATATTCATTTTTCAGTTCCATTGAGTTGTATAAATCTATTTAGAGCAGAAGTTCTTTAAATGGACTCATGTATCCCTTCTGCATTGAAAAGTTCAGTAGATGGAATTCAGGAGGGATGAACAATGTATATGTATGGAAAAGATCATATATTTATGTTCACTAATATCTAGCTAAATGTTTAAACCTTTCTACATAAGGGTACATATAATACACAGAGATAATACAGCAAGATGACTATGGTTAATAATATTGTGTTGCATATTTCCAATTTGCTGAGAGAAAAGATCATAAAAGTTCTCATCGCTGGAAAAAAATTTGTAATTTTCAATTTTTGAAATGTATGCTGACAGATGTTACACAGTAATGATAATTTTGCAATCCATACAACTAGTGAATCATTATCTTAGACATCTAATACTTAATATGTATATGTCAAGTGTATCTCAGCAAAAGAAAGAATAAAAAAAAGTAGACAATGTATGATAATAGTATAAGCAGTAACTGTGACCAACAAATCATAGCTACTTTAAATTATTATTGCGTTCATCACTAACTCTAAAATTATAGTACTCATTACACATAATGCAAAACTTATTATTATTATGCATACACTAATAGAGACTTTAAACTATTTTGCTGACTATATTTCAAATTAATTACTTTCCTTTATAATCTCATGCAGTCTATTCTGTATCTTTAAAAATATTCTGTGACCGAACACACAGACTTCACTAAATTGCCAGAGTCCAAGGCACAAAAATCTGTCATCACTTCTTGATTTTTAAACCCAGGTGTGGAAAAGGGTAAGGAGACAAAATTTCTGAAGCTTAAAAACAGATATTGTCTTCAAATTTTATTTTTGTTTAGTGTTTCTTAATTTTGTAAGAACAATTATTCTAGGAAAATCAATCAAGTAAATATTTCCCTAATCACCATTAATCTTCCTCCTCCACCTTTATCAATTCTAAAATAAATAATCTTTGGCTTAATATTTTATAGTACAAATGGAAAACATGAGACTTTTTTTTATCCTTTCCCATATCTTCAAGATTATTATAGAGAACAGATTTAGCATGGCCTTGACAGAAAAGTATACTGTTTTTCTCTTCCAGGTAAATGTGAACAGATTCTTGTCATCCTGGCTAATTGATACTGGGGTAAAGGGAAGATTTGCAAGATTAATTGCTGTTTACCAAGTGCCATAGACCAGGTCAACTTGTATGACCAAAAAGATAAAATTCAGAACAGTAGCTGATGGAATAAAAACCTGATTAAATTTATAATAAAATATCAGTTTCCAAAGGTCTGTTACTTCTGCGCAAGGCAAGAAGGTAAGTAAAATGAGGATGTGATAAAAATCCTTACTTCTAAGTTTGTCAAGGACTTCATAGTAACATTAATCTCTGCAAATCCTAGGTGTATTATTACATTTTGATTACTTTTATGAATAGAACAGATCCAGGACTCTCCACTTGCCTGTTTATCCACCACAATATCCTTCAGTCCATTGCTCAGAAAGCTAATACAGAATTTCTGCAAACTAGGCATTCAAGAACTGGGACACTAGCCTCAAGGACACACAGGCTTCCTGGAACCACAGCCAGCTGAATTAAGAAGGAAAGAAGGAAATGTAGAATGGAGAGAAATTAAGTATACAAATATTGAAGGGATTAGAAGAGCAAACAGGTAAGGGGGGCATAACTGGAGGCATAAAACAAGGTTGCGAACCAAAGCTGGAGGCCACCAAGCTGAGCCAGGGCCCACAAATGTATAAACATTGCCAAACTTCTGGAAGCAGAGTCACAGTGGCCACTGACATTGCTATACTGTTATTCTCAGGAGCCCACACTGGTCAGCAGCAATACATGCTCATGAAAACACCCCAATGCTACTGAAGTATAGAGCCACCCAGAGTCACCTTCAATGATTCCCTAGTCTACTCCTCCTTTCCTCTAACCTTCCAATCTTTTACCATTGCATTCCTTCAGCTATACCTAAGAGAAAGCTTGTTAGCAATGGTGTCTGGCATATGTGGTTCAATTTTGTAACTCTGAAATAGAGTATAAAAGGGCACATAGAAAGCTGAAAGAGCATTGCACCAATTGAAATAAAACTAAATACTACTGGTAAAATTTCTATCCTTTCTTAACCATTTATAAAAGTAAGTTAAATAGCATAATAAGAACTGTAAAGAAAACCACAAACCACAGAAATACTCAAATTTTGAAGAAAATCTTAGTTTTTTTTTTTCCTTTTTTCAGTATTAGCAGTTTTTTATTTAAATTGAAAGATAACTTTCACGTAAAACTTGACCTTTCCAGTTGACATTCAGAAGGCCATAGAACATAAAAGTTTAGGGACCTTGATCATATGGTGCACAAAATCACACTAAAAAAGAAAAAAGAAATGTAGAAACCTAATGTTAAATGACTAGAAGTTCCTCCAACAGCAGTAGCTTCTTTAAGCTTTTTATAATCTTAGCTTTCTTAATATTAAGCAAATATTTACTGCATCTGGTGTACCTGATATTATGCCAGATGTTGGAGTTACATATGTAAAATCAACTACAGGAGTCATTACTCTAGTTGGAAAATAGACTCATAGCAAAGAAACAAATACAAAATAATACAGAACTAGATTGTGTGTACAGGTTCAGAGGAGAATGAACCACAACTGACAGGGAGAGGTGACTCTTGGAAGAAAATGGAAGTTTGGTCAGAATACAGGAAGAAAAGACTATTCCATGTCAGAAAAACAACATGGGCAAGGGAATGCATATAATAAAGGAATGGATGTTTGTGAAGTGGCACAATTTTATAGGATTAGGAAGAGATAAAGTGTTAAGTTGAAGAAAGGACTAAGGAGGTAAAGATAAGCCAAGTATGATTCTACTTCTCTCCTATAACTAATCTGGTGTTTGAGGGCTAAGAAAGGATTTGCATTTTAGCAAGATAACTGCCAGAGGAGTGAAGGATTGATTAGAGTGGATAAGACTAGGGGAATGGAAGCTCAGTTAGAGAGCTATTCTAGTACAAGAAAGTGGAACTAAAGGTGCAATAAAGTGAACTAATCCCCACTTGCCCTATATTCAAAGCCTATTCTCCTGCTCCTTCCTCATGTAAATTCCCCAGTTTCTAGTCAATTTGTCAGTAAAGCCCAGTCTGAAAAATATTAGTATGTTTTCAATGTCCATTTTAATAACCACATATCCCTACTGAGATTTTTAAAAATTCTATAGATTCTTTTAAACAAAAGATGGAGACCTATGAAATGTAACTGAATAGAGTATCAAGTAAAAAGTAGTGTGAGTTAAGCTTTAAAGTATATTCTATTTTTTTATTTGTCTACATTATTGTGATTCTTTTATAGCAAATCTACCCTTTAAATAATATTCTGTCTAGATTTTTCATTTAAATTCTTGCATAGTCACTCATACATATTAACTTGAAGAACTGAAAGCTGTCCAAAGCAATCCAGGATGAAAATATTTTTAAAGTATAGCAGCAAATATCAACCATAGAAAAATTAAGAATCAATTCTTATTGCTTCTAAGGTCACCCTCCCTCAAAATAGCTTTGACTTTTTTTATGTCATAATAAAAGGCAACCATTTGTGACGCTATCATACTGCACTTTATATAGCTGACCAGGAAAGAGGCCCTCTTCAACTGCAATCAATACTTTGCAGAAAACTTCCTTTATTAAAGTCCTGCTACGGAAAATTTAAACAGTTGTGCAAAGAGAGGTCAAAAGAGACTAAGAAATAAGGAGTGAGCTTTGACAAGTGGGAGGACATAGAAGGACACTGGTGTTCCTTATCATCTTATTTATGCATGTACTACTGTATTAATGACACTTTGCCAAGTAAATCTTTCTACCTATGAGTCGTATTATTCACTCCTGTCATCAGTGCCCATAGCACAGGTCTGTACACAACACACATGAAATAAATGCTTAAAGAAGGAAAAGGTGGTAGAAGAACAGATAGATATTGAAAGACAAGTAGGATAATGTAAAAATCAAAATGTGCCTTCCTTTACATTTTGCTTAGAACAGTACAATTTCTAACTTTTTTTTTTTTTAGTGAACTAACCCTTTTAAGAGTGATGTCATCACTTATAAATAAATATTGCTGTTCATTTCAAGTATCAAAGACTAATTTTGATATTTTTTTCTAATGGGATTCTGGAAATACTGAATTTCTAAAAGACATGAAAGATTTTCAAAACTATTTCTAAAGCTATCAGGTTTCTTAAAAACTTACATGGCTATTTTCTAAGGGGAATATGTCAGATAATCTATGTGTACAATGCAGTTCACTCCTCCATCTCCATTCCGACCCACTTTCAAAGTTAAATTCTGTTTAATCAATACTAATTATGGTAATGCCTTCTTCACCAACAACTAGTATCAAGGTAATGAATGACACTAAGTCAATTTTAGCAAATAATACACACAAAAGGTTTCTTAGAGTCCTTTAAGGAAAACAAAAGGTTTCCTAACTTTTTTTTAAAAGATTTATTTATTTATGCATACTAGAGCTGGGGCACATGCCAAAGGCGGGTAGGTGAGAGGATTCACCAGAGACAGACTGGGGAGCATAAAAGGCAGATCGATGGAAACATCCTGCTGATGGGAGCAGTGGGCAAGGCAGGAGAGGTCTGCTGTGTCATGTGGGTGCCCTCCCTGGCTGGGGATCCAACACGTGCTGCTCTGCCACTGATGTTTCACAGTGCAGAGCTCAATGAGCTGTACCACCAGGGAGGCCCATCCTTCTTAACTAATAAAAAATTGAGTGTTCCAGTTTATAATTACTTATGAGTGTAAGAAACAATCATTCTGGCTACTATTGTCTGGAAACACCTGATAGAGGAGATAAGGCTTACACCATGCCTTACAGATAAGGGAAGGTCTCAAGAGGGGAAATCAACTGCAAGTGGGTGGAAAGAATAAATGAAGGTAAAACAAAGACACAAAAGAGAGAAGGGTGTTGCATGTGTTCAAAGTACAAGCCAGCCACATTGGGAAAAAGTCACAAAGAGAAGAATATACATAAAAAATTTAAGTAGGAGTACTTTCTTTTAAACTCTTATAAACCAGAACATGTTTTATTTTGTTAAGAACCAACAAAGCAATTATCCTTGTTATCTAACTACATCACTTCGGAATGAATACATAGATAGAAAAGAGAAGAAAAACCCTTAAATTCTTCATAAATAAATAAAATCATATCACTGTAGTGGTTCTCATTATTCTTTAGGACTTCATTCTGAAGGACTACAGCTCAGAAAACTAAGCTATTTAACACACACATCTCTATAAATGAGCGGCAATAATAAGCAAAATTCTTTAACAATGCAATTTAAGCTTAAAAAATAAAATTTTCAACTGTCATTTATGGTCTTAAAAAAGTAAATGGAAGAAAAGAAAAAGAAGTAAGTATATTTGATAGTCAGCATGTATTATCTCATTTATTTATATGTTCAACTAAGAAATATTATGCTCAGATTTATCAGCAATTATAAAGGAGAATGTTAAAAGTGCCTCACATGTACTATCTCATTCTATTCTCACAACTCTGTGAGAGGTATTTTGGATCCACTATGAATAAATAAAAAGTGGTTCAAAGGGTTAAGTGAACATGAAGAGTCAAATTCCTATTCAGACCTCTGGATCTAAATCCTGTAACCATTCCAGTTACCTCATTTTCATTTAAAAGATGTACATACTACAGAGTTCAACACCTACCCATTCTTATCTAAAGAAGACTGTAATTATCAATGCCTCATTGTTCAGGTCTAACATAGAAACAAATATTTAGCCAAGCTAAATGTGATTTGGCTGGTGTAAGATTTATATGTCACAATCCAATATCATATAGGCAAAGAAATCTTACATAACTCCATGAAAAATGAAGTTTCTTATTTAAACAAGTCCTAAATATTCATTATTTTGAAGACATAATAGTAATGAATTACAGCAAGAATTGGTAATGAAATATTCAAAGGTCTAAAAATTAAAGCCAAATACTCTTAGAAAAAAGAGTATGTGGTATTTCAATTCTAAAATTTGCAAATGTAAAAAACTATGAAATTCAACAATTCACTATCCTTCCCACAGATCCAATTATATCATGTCCCAAAAGAGACCATTAAAAGGCCCTTACGGACATCTTATAAGATCCCGTAGTTTAGGATGTTTTTTTTTTAGGAAATGCTTATAGAAATTTTAAGACTTTTAAAACAAATTTCTCAAACCTATTAATAAGATTTTTTAAGATTTGTGAATTAACATTTCATTACTTCCTTAAATCTGTCACAGTTAAATCAAACTTTCAAAATATCAGGAAAGGCTGAATAAAATTTATTACAGGTTCTATATGCTCCCTTTCACTTTAAAGAAGAATATTAAGTAGGAAAGTGTATCTTTAAAAATCTAATTATTTCTAACCTGGCCTTTGATGAGTATTAAGTGTGTTAAATAAATACTCATAAAATATAAGTATCTAATCATAAAATAATTATTATAATGTTATACTTATCCAAACTATGGAGTATTAGAGAAGGAGAAACTATATTGACTCATATTTTGTGCTTTATTTCCCAATCTAGGCTGGAATCTAAATTGTCAAAATGTGAAAGAGGAACTCACGTACCAAAGGAGAGCCTTAAAGGGGCCAAATATCAGTATAATCAAAAGGCAGATTTATTCTGTCCAGAAAGCAAATGGCATCATCCTCCAAGATGCCCAGCTAATACAGATGTGAATGAAGGCTAACAAGGTACGTGGGTTCCTTGCAAAGATTAGCACTGGTTTGAGTTCACAAACAATACAAGGCTGAGTACAAGGGCAGGTGGTAAAAATATGTTGGGAACAGCATGTATATACACATACATGAAAGAAGCAGAGTGAGGCAGATCTCAGAGCCATCTCCCCATAAAAAAATCTTACCTCAGAAGTGATTTCAATCATTAAAAAGGCTCAGATTAAGTGCAACCTGCAGAGGGCCTCAATTTGACTCAATCTAGACCAAAGAACTACATGGCTCAGATCAAGGCATAAGTAGGTTTTCTAGTTCTGAAACATAGCAAACTTGAAAAATAGCACTTTTTAAAGACTATTCCTTACCAAGTGGCTTGAAACTAAATAACTATAACATAATTAAGAAAGATTTTTCTTAGTTAATAGATTATTTTAAAAAAATATTTCCGTTACTAAATTTGGACTATTAAGTAGCTGGTGTTATTTATATTTCAAGTATGGAAATAATAGTCCTTTCAAACCTACTAATGAGCAAATATATTGTCCATACTTCACAAGATTCAGAGTTAGCAAGACTTTACTGAATAACTCTTAAAGATTAGTCTGTTAATTAGCCAAGGGTTAGCCATCTACATCAGCTTATGTCTTTGTGACCATAATTTAAATTTTGCTCCCACACTGTAGTAACAAAATAAGAAAATAGTACGCTGGTAATCAGAAAACAACCTTAGTGTTTGACTTAGACTATTTTGACTTTGATAGTCTTACTAGAAAGTACCAAACATGTATGGAAGGCTGAGGGCATGCTCCACAGTCAAGACTGCATGAGAAATCATTGGCAATCATGTCACACTCAACGAAGTGCTGAGAGCATTCTTTTTTCACCCTCACAGCATCCAGAGAACTTTTCAGCAATATCAAGCCATGACCCTGATGTTTTATGGCTTAAAGACCATAGTTAAATTCCCCATAAGCACTAAAAGTCATCTCTGCACAAGAAGTAGAATATCCTTCCACACTAATATGCTACATATTATAGACTTCTCCAATAAGTTCCAAATACAACTCAATGTTATTTACAGAACAGTAAAAAATCCATAGTATAACAGGTTCTTTTTATTATTACTAGGATTCATGTTACCAGGACGATTAGTGAAATGGATTGGGGTAGGATGTAGAGAAACCAGAGTTAGAAGAGAATACTATCGGGCCTCCCTGGTGGCGCAGTGGGTTAAGCAACGCACTATGAAGCAAACCACAGTTACTGCAGCACGAGTTCGATCCCTGCTGCCGGACAGGGAGGGGACCCACATGGCGCAGCAGACCTCTCCTGCTGTGCCCGCTGCTCCCCTCAGCAGTGTAC
>JAGFMF010012021.1:13532090-13545943 GCA_019455555.1 Galemys pyrenaicus
GCTCTCTGTGGTGAATCCTCTCACCCCCCCACACCTCTGGCCTGTACCCCAGTGCTTGTATGCATAAATAAATAAATCTTTAAAAAAAAAAAAAAAGAAGAGAATACTATCAATGAACTACCAGAATTCTAATACATTGATATTATACATTTGATTGTCCCACTACCCAGCCTTCACAAACAATCCCATAAGCACTTCCAATTAGGAAAAAGCCAGACTCAACTACAAAGTACATAACTTAAAACCTAAGATACCCTATACTCTTAAAATAGTGTATAATATTTTACACAAAGAAAAGGATTAAAGGAAGGTCAGAGCATGGACTTAAAGCATACCTTCAAGGCAAACATCCAGGTGATGCCCAGGGCCTACTAGTTAATGCATTATGTGTAACATTCTATAGGAGGTGAGGTGATAACATTGACTTTTTTTTGAAAGGTGTTCATATTTTTCTTTTATCATAACTTTTATTCTTTCATTGAAGTGACATTAACTTTAGAACTATTAAATGGAACTCGTTCCTTATTAGCTATTCATATTTCTACCTCTTAAGAAATACTCTCATCACTACATCATCCTCCATCCAGTGAAGGTGAGACAAAACATTTATTTCAGCCATAAATAATGTGAGACCCCCAAACAGCAGATCACATATGAGTTGTACACTGCTGGAAAGTTGGAGAACACCTGGTCAGGTGGTTCAAGAAAGAAGCTAATCCTATAGTGTAAAACAGTAATTCCAAGCCCCATACTGTGCCTCCTTGGGTTACTACATTCACCTCAGTAATGGCATCAACATCCATTCACCTTCTCACCTAAACTGGAATCTTAGGAGTCATCTCTGCCTCTTCTCTTTTATCCCTTAAGTTAATCAGTCCAAATTCTTGTTAGCTCTTGAAACTACTCACTTCATTCCAACCAATTGCCTCAGCATTTGCTAAAGCATTTCTGACCTAGTTATTTTATCAGTTTCTTGAGTGGATTCTCTGCCTGTTGGTCTGTGACTCACAAATTCATGCTGCAAAATACAGTCAGATTAATCTTCCTACAATAAAGCTGTTAAGTGGCTCCCCACTGCTTAGAGATCAAATCCAACTTCTCAACATAGCTTACAAGGCCATTTATGATCTGACTCCACCCACTCCTCAAGTGTGATCTCTTACCACTGCTGCTTTTCATACATACTGATGTCAAACTAATTGCAGTGATTTAACTGACCATACTGGGATTCCATCATTCTTCATTCCTCAGAGCTTAATTCAAGTGGTAAGCTTCCAGAAACACTTTTAGACCTTTTCTGTTTGGCACAATTTCCCTGTGTTTAGAGTTATCATATTATATCATGCTGTTTATTTTTCTCCCACCATCTGACTATAAAATCTTTAAACCATATTCATATGTCTAACATTGTGCCTAACACAGTATTTCAAACAAATGAAACTCCTAATAAATATTTTCTGAACAATAGTGTGGATTTTGTGCTACCCAAATCTGTGCTTCCTTCAAGGAAAAAAAGCCTAGCAAAATGTGTAGGAACTATGCAAGCTACTCTCTAGGTCTGCCTGAAGTAAACATAAAAGCTAAGAGTTTATCATAAATACCAAGGCACTCCTTGTGAATCCAAGAATGTTCACTGATTGAGAAATTACAGTGTTGCTGACCTTCAGATCCAACTTGCTCTTGTTTGTCTCCCCATCATACCAAACAATCACTGCCACACTGTGAGAATTAAGTTGGCACCCAGTTGGCTCATTGTCGCAGACTACAATGTCTATTGAAAGAAAGGGATTTTAATCAAATTTTGATTCCTTATATCATTTAATAAGTACACATTTAATAAGTACACACACTGATCATTTAAGTAAACACCATGATGTTAGACTTGTATAATTTCTCACAAATAAATAAGAATCTGTTCCAGAAATTCCTTTATATCTGACCCACTAGAACACTGCATGGAAGATAAAAGATTCTCAGTAAATATTGAGGTCAAATTGACCCCATGATTAACTAAATACAGAATTTTAGTTTGTATCATAAAGACATTCTGAAACTGAAAAAAACACAATTACAACTTCAGCATATGATAATGGGTTGTGAAGAATGACTGCATCAGTTGATACAAATCAATAAAATAATAAAGGAGATGGGACTACCAAAAGAATCTTGAGTTGTTATAGCCAAACTGGAAAGTAAGAAAAAATAAACCCCAAGTGCCAAAAATAAAGAAAGAATGCAAGTCTTGGGGTATCAGAAACTAAATTTAAAAATTCTAACTACATCAATACTAATATCAGCATATTAATGCCATTACTAAATTATAGTATATTAATACAAATATACTAATAGCACTCTTTGATCACACAACAACAACTTATGAAACAGCTCTGGTAATCAATGATATAAAAGAGAAAAAACCTGTTCATCTAGAAATTTAAATAGAAGTTATAAAATATCTAATATAGAAAAGCCACAACAAAAGAACTTTTCTGAAAACAACCTGTAAGATTAAGCATTTACATAAATGATTTTTAAGAAAACAAGTGATTTGAGCATTCAACTCAAAAGGCTCAAAGATGATCAATAAAGTTAAAAGTAGAACAAAGAAATAAAAAGCAAAAAAATAAAAATTTGTAGAATTAATAAGTCAAAAGAATGATTCTTTGGAAACTCAACAAAATAGAGGAAGTGCTAGTCAATCTAATCTTAAAAGAAGGAGGGGCATTGTAAGCAGAAAGTTCAAAAAAGCAGTAATCAAAAATGACAAAAGAAAACTAAGCATTACTAGAGATGAAGCAAAAAGAGAATGATACAAAATAAAGAAGAAAGAAGAAAAGTTAATGGTTCATGCAAATACATTTGGAAACAGATAAAATAAAACTTCATTTCTCAAAGTAGACAGAGACTACTGAAGAAATGCTGAGAAAAGAGTCAACTTATTACCTACAGGTCATAATTCAGAAGTGTTTTTCTAAAATTAAATTGAAACATGACACCTTAAAATAATATCACTAAAGGGCCTCCCTGGTGGCGCAGTGGGTTAAGCAACGCACTACCAAGCAAACCACAGCCACTGCAGCATGAGTTTGATCCCTGCCACCTGCCAGAGAGGGAACCCACATGGTGCCACAGACCTCTCCTGCTGTGCCCACTGCTCCCCTCAGCAGTGTACTTCCATTGATCTGCCTGTTCTGCTCCCCGCTTTCTGTGGTGAATCCTCTCACCGCCACCACCTTTGGCCTGTAACCCAGTGCTTGTATGCATAAATAAGTAAATCTTTAAAAAAAAAAAAAATCACTAAATATTTTAATGGCAAAATTCAAATAACATCCATGTATAACTTTTAATTTAAATTGAATTTCATTAAACATAATTACCTTAAAGAAGAAACTACAAATCAAGAGAAAAAATTATTTTCTATAGTTAAAAGAATTCACATCAATAACTTATTAAAAATATTTTTTTATTTAAAAAAGGAATGAAATGTACATAACCCAAATCCAAAGTGCCAAAGAATAACATATCAAAGATGTTTTTTAGAATACTGTGAATCTACTGGAATAACTGCTCAACATTTGGTTGCTTTACAATCTGTTATTTTTTTTATCAAATATGACAACGATAAGTCTGTCACATCCATAAAAACATTAACTGAAATTAATATGCAAATTATGGTGCCTGTGTGGGATGCCATTTCATTAATTTCAATTCACTGATATAATTGTGTTCTGTAAATTTATGAGTTTTGCAAATGCCATACTGAAGAAAATGCAATATTTCAAGAATATTATTTTACTAACATTATCTTTGTTAAACTCATAGAAAAATGGTAATCTGGGATTTTAATCTCAAAATTATTTCTATACACTTTTTAATAGGTGTTTATTCTTTGATCTAACTGTGACAGGTTGGTAAACAATATTTTTAACTTTTAAAATAATACCTGCTAACAGTGGAAAGTCTGCAAGATTCAAAAATGTATGTAAAAATGAACAATTTAAAAAATCTATTCCCCTTAAATTATATGTTAACATTTGGCATATTTTCTTTCAATATTCTAGTGTGGAGATAGATTTTCTTAAAAACATTTTTAATTATTAATGTGAAACAAAAAATTTTAAATGGTTTTAAAAAGTAACATTGCTTTACAATATATCATAGGTTTCAGATGTACAGTACTATAAATAAATCAACATCTGTATAGACTACATTATGTTCACTACTAAAAGGCTAATTCCATTCATCACAATACAATTGATCGCTTTTACCTAATTTTCTCTACCCTCATTATGTAAAGTTTCTGTTCTACTTTTTCATTTAATATCAGCATCATATATATTCATATTTGTAATTAAACTCAAAAATATTATTTTAAATGAATACATATTGTGATGATCACATGAACCTAACAAAAGTATTTTTAATCATTTTTTATTGTTTAACTTTTAAAAATGTTTTAATATTATAAATCCTGTAATTAAAAAAAAAAACTTCATGTATTTGTGTAACTCTGGTTATTTCCTTAAGAAAAATTTCCTTAAAGTGGAATTACTGAATCACAAAACACAAATTTTAATACATATCTTATAATTGCCTTCCAAATAGACTGAAGAACATTACAGCACCATGATGAGAATATAACTTCTGTCTCCTTAAACCACAGCCAACACTGGCTATTATTGCTTAGCATTGAGAGTGTGATAGATAAAAAATGACATCTCACACTTGATTCTTTCACATTTCTTATTAGAGAGGTCGAAAACCATGTAAAATTTCACTATAGAAATAATCTATTAGAATTTTAAATTAAACTATAATGTAGTTTCACCTATAAATGGATAGTGAGCAACAGTGCTTTTTATATTTATTTTTGCTTTAAGTCACATAAAGCAAACATGCTGTGTTTAAATTATGTGCAGTACTTTCTTAAAAGGTACATTTCCTAAAATCTCCCATACAAATTACAGTAAATTTCTTCTTTCCTCACTTCTTATTGCTTTAGGTCTATACAAATTTGAAGGAAATTAGACTTAATAGTTTTTTGTGTTTAAGGTATTTTGAAATCAGTCTGTCTTCATACTTCAATTAAAATGATAAATTTTCCATATGTAAGACTACAATACAAAAAATAACTAAGAAGGCTCACGAAATAACTGATGAATTTAATGAAAGTTCTTTTTTAATTTTCTGAAAGCCACAGGAAAAAGATGATGATCAAAGATAAGAATTAAAATATCTCCTCATCATAGACATCAAAGTTGTAATAATTCTAAAATTGGGAACATGTAATCTCCCTCCAGAAATGGAAGTTGCGAGATAGCTCAATTTTCAGTCGTCACTTATACCACCAGGTTGATGAATCCTCTTCAGCTGCTGATAATTTAGTCCCTATAAAGATTCCTACTTCCTGGATGTGGAATAGCAGAAATCAAAGAGCAAAGTGCAAATGGGGAGGAGAGTAATAAGTGGGGAGAAAAAGAAAGGAGCTTAGAGATGCCAGTGTCTCTTCCAATGTTAATTCCACTTGGAACAACAAATGAAGCAAATCAAGGCTTCTGTACTATCTGCCAATGTAATTTGTGGGAAACACTGCCAAACCACCTTTTTTCTTACAAGGAAAGGCTATTTACTGAGAGTCATTTCTCTTTATCACAACTATGGCATCAAAAAGAAAGTGCAGAACTTTATTGAAAAGGATGTAGAAGACGTAACAACTTGGTCAGCGTTAGCCCTGGTAAAAGAAAATAATAAAAAACTATACCAGATATTTTTGGGGACAATTTTGGACTGGATGTTAGATAATGTTACAGAATTACTGTTAGATTTCTTACGTGTGAGAAGGCAGTCAAAGTGATGTAGGAATATATCTAATTCTTTTCTGTAAGTATGAAAATTTTATTTTCAAATGTCTGATCCCAAATTGTTGCCTTGAAAACCAGAATACAGGTAGGTACAGTCATCATAGCTACAGACTGCTAAAAATGAGATTACCATTTTCTTGTATATGTAGGGGGAACCAGAATATGTAAATTAGATATAGCAATCTAAATATAAAATTAACGTGCACAACTACAGATTATTTCTTTTTAAGTGAACTGTTAAGAAAGGTTTAGATAAAACCAAAAACAACCTAGAAATCTGACTGTAGAATTGAGGTTACTAGAGGGGGAGGAGCAAGAGATGAGAGCAAAGTGGGATAGGGGCTTTGCTGGACTGTGAATGAGGAGTATGGGTAACTTGGTAGTGGGTATGGTGTGGTAACATACACTTAGAGGGTATGATCCTATACCTCTAAATCATACACTGTGTTGTAAACCAATGAAACCTCAACAAAAAAATCTTTTTAAATATAAATAAA
This sequence comes from Galemys pyrenaicus, assembly GCA_019455555.1. Classification (NCBI taxonomy): domain Eukaryota; kingdom Metazoa; phylum Chordata; class Mammalia; order Eulipotyphla; family Talpidae; genus Galemys; species Galemys pyrenaicus. Next base: position 13,538,449 of record JAGFMF010012021.1, read on the forward strand.
AATCTATTTAAAACACTGATATAGAAAATTGACCGTTCATACCTATATTATTAAAGTGCTATTCTTTAATCCTTCTAAATTGGCTAAATGATAATAAAGATGATAAACATGGACTCACAATGTCATTAGAGTATAAAATTTTTTGTGAGGCATTTTTAATACTGTTTTAAAAGAATTGCTCTGGTACCAGAACAATTTGTACGGTAAATGGAAATCTGTATGATATGAAACAGAATAAATTATATCTCTGGGCTTGTAATTGTTGATTTAACACATTGCAAAGCTTGGTTTTCAAGAAGTAGACATTATGCTCACTTCAGCAGTACATATAACTAAAATTGGAATAATAAAGAAGTAGATGTCTCTTAAGCTCAAGTCAGAAAGTCCAAATAATATACAGAAAAGTATAACCAAAGACACTAGTCTTGAATTTATGTAAGAAAAATAATATCTAAATAGAATACATTATTTGACCTGCTTTATCTGAGTCTTGTTTTGACATAGATATAAATCATTATGTGGTTAAAATAAAGTACCACTATAAAGAGATAATTTCTTTGACTTCTAATTTAGTATGTCCTCTGCCCCCCACCTCAGCTACACATATTACATTTCTTCCTACAAGGTATTATAATTGATATTCCATTTATCCTTAATACCTATTTATTCTCATACATCCCATAAGACTGAGCCAAATATTTCATGGCATCTGGCACCATCAAATATAGATTATGAAATAAGCTAAATAAATATGGGATACTTTAGCTCACTACACCACTGTTTCTGAATAAAAAAATATTTTTAATTTTTCAGAGGTAAGTTAGAAACTATAATCTCATGGTGTCTTGATCATTTAGATGATATAATGTATAATTTAATATAATTTAAACCATAAACTCTGGTTTAAACAAGTAAAGCATCAGAAATAATTTGAGGTAAGAAATGGAAACTAAAAAACATGAAGCAAAGAATATGGGAAATTCTGAACTCTCCAGATTTCTAATTATGAAAAATTTCCTAGGAATTCAGTTACATACATGATCACCTGTTTGAGGAAGGAAGATAAATATAATAGGCATATATGAAAATAAATAAGGGAAGAAAGCATTATGAAGCACAGAAGCTTTTCATATTTTTCCATCCTTTCATCATGAAGCTAGAGAATATAAAAGATAACTGCAGTAGCCACTTCATGACCTCTTAGTCATAATAGAACTAATGAAAGTACAATAATCCAAACTTACTCAGAGAATTGGTATGATTTTTTTAAAAGGAGCACTACTGGAACAGCTCTCTACGAAGTACTCTTCTATAAGCTCTTAAAAGTTATTTTCAAAATTGTCAATAAGCTGGGGTTCTTTTCAATTCAACTGCAGGTTACAAAAGAATATTAAAGATGCTTCAAAAATTGAAGTAATTAAAAAAATAATTTAAACAATGCTACTGCAATTATGACATGCTACAATGAAATCCATGGCAGCTAGAAATGAATAGGAACTCACACAACACTAATTAAAAATGAATTTACATGATTGCTGAATTTTCCCCAGTAGGAGTAATTGTCCCTCCTTGCTCCTTGTTTGTACAGAAATTATTTCAGGGGCCACAAATTCTAAAAGCACTGCAAAAATTAAAGAATATTTTTAAACTGCCCTAAGAAAAAGGATTTTACAGCTTACAACCCCAAGGAAACAACAACTGAAATCCCTGTTGAATAAATGTGCATAACAATGGGTGGAATGTTCATACTGGTGAAGGGCAAGAAAGAGATGCATAGCTTGGGAAGTGATGTGGATAATTACTTGTCATTAAACAGCAGAGTAACTGCTTCAGCGAATTCCCATGTAACTATTCCAATGAAACGTCATCGTGCTCTTGGACTTACTAAACATAAATAGTTGTCTCAGGTAATCTTTGCAAAAAGACAACAGTCACAGATGCATCACATTTAAAAAGAAAATCACTGTTTTATTATTTAACCTAAAAAAAATGTGGTAGGGTCTCTAAACATTAATACCAGAAAGACAAAAAGTATTGCTGTTTCCATTACTAAGACCTTGGTAAAACATAGGAATTCATGTTTTTTTCAATTTGTTCAGACTATGTCTGATAAGCCTATGATGTAGAATTTTGATTATTTAAAATATCTTCTTATATTTTAGAAAGCTTCCATGCATACACAAGGTTTGAATTCAATAATAAGGAAAATTCAGAAACATTTAAATTGTCCAAGAATACTGAATGATATTAAGGATGCACTAATGGAGAAGATTCTGGGTAGCCAAAGCAGTGATAGTGGTATAAGCCTGAAAGTCCCAACAAATGCTGGTGGGGAAAAACAAGAAGTACAAATAAGATTACACAAATGCATGCCCTCATGTAACTAGAAGATAGAAATCCTCCAAATTCAAATGACTTGTAAATACAAAAATAAAAATCAAAGCCCAACTAGCACCATGTTCTCCCATCCCTGGCACCAGACTCCATGAACACTAAAGGCCTAGGAAAAATAACACTATAAGAAAGAAGAGGGAAGGAAACATCAGATCTCAATGTGATCTAAGTCACTGTTAGATAGAGAAAGTTGACCTGATATTGAAAAATACTAAAAGATAAGAGTATGGACTTCATAGAAAAGACTGGAAAAATTATATTGTGACATGACAAGGAAACCCTGGAAAGGTTTCATGCAGAAGAGAGAAGAGAGTTAAAACCAAAGAAGAGATTTTCTTGGAAACTATATGTAGAGGAGGTGAGAAAGACATAAGACTCTTCAGAAGGCAAGACATTCAGCCAAGAAACCAACACTTAGTTACAATGCTTCTGATTTAGGAATCTCAGTAACCATCAAAAGTCTCCGCGGGGGGGTGGGGGGGGGGTTGAGCGGGGTGGTACTAAAAAGAAAATTGAAAAACATTGTTGGGTACCTACTAATCAAAACTGCATATCCTTTCCCCAAATCTGGAAAACAAAATTATAATATAATACTCAAAACTGATCTGTTATCCATAGTGAGCATTTAGGTAAATGAAACAAAAATTAAAAACAAGATGATAAAGATGGGGGTGGGGGAAGAAACAAAAAAACCAAAAGTTGATTGAACTAAAGGAAATAGAAGAAAAATACAAAATCATATCAAAAATAAAAACTAAATTACAAAATATTCATGGGTGTTGTGTTGGGCAACATCACACTGATAAAGAGACAGACAATAGTCATGGAGCAGGCTGCACATTGCACAATGCTGCTGAGCAAGCAGAGTCCTGTCCTTTTTATTGAAAAAATAATCATAGAGCATCAGTTATGTGGGGTAGGAGGACAAAGAAAAAAGAATGGGTGAAAGTAATGAGTGTGTCTTTGTCATTTAGGGTTTCAGAGGGATGTGAAAATAGGGTAAGGAATATTGGGGACCAAAATCCATGTAAATAAACAATATAAGGGGGAAAAGTAAAAAGGGTCAGAGAGAAAGTGATTGATAGAGAAGACAGATAAAGAAAACCATGTATATAAAAATGGAATTAAAAAATTTTTTAAATGGAATAGTATGAATATTGGAAATTCTAATTCAATAAAGTATTCAAGCTACACACTGAAAGGATGCAGTGGAAATGAGGGAAGAGAAAATAGCAATGATCAACTCAGAGATATTTCCAGTGAAACTAGAAAACCTTAAAGATAAGGAAAATCCTCAGGGTTTCCAAGGAAAAATTTTAAATGAAATACAAAAGAAAAAGAATTAGACTGACAACAGATATAGCAAAAAAAAAGAAGCTACAAGTCAACATACCAATGAAGCAGCATTTTCGGAAAACTTCCAGTAAAATAAAGTGGTAGTTTAAAATTTATATCCAGCCAAGCTGCCTTGGAGTAACAAAGCTATAGAAAAACACTTTTAAACATGTTATGACTCAGAGAATCCTATGTCCACAAATCCTTGAGGGATCTTTTAGGAGGCAAACTTGATCTAGCTAACCAGAGACTGAGAAAGTTAAGCAGTAAATTAATAGAGTACATTTACACATGTATATAGCTGTAAGACAAAGAGAGAATAAGCATGGAAATGTTATATGATATATGCTGTGTAATATATAGCAAATGTTTTCACAAAGTAGGAATTATGATGCTAAAATAATAAGATAATAAAGGAAAGGGAAGGAATAAAATAGAATTAATTTGTTACAGAGCAATAAGTAGACATTAAAAGAGAGCCTCAAAAGTTCATAAAGCAGATATTAAAGGATTATAACTTTTATAAGGATAAAAGGCATATATGCAAATAGATAATAACAAAACCTTAGTAGTAAAATTTTCAAAAAATAAAAAAATTCATATAAAGGAAACACAGCAAATATACCATAATAATATAAATGTCAGAATAATGACAAATCACATCAATCCTTCCAATAACTGTGAATGCACTTAACCTAACTCCACAATTTCTAATTTGTTCCTTTTTATTTCCCTGCATTTGTTTTTGGTTCTGCCTATTGTATTACATTATAGTTTGCTTATTTCAATGAAATTTAATTCTTTACTTATCTGCATGGAAATCAGGCATAAATATTTTAAAGTTTTTATCAGATCTGTCCACTAGTTTTACATAAATTTAATATGTTCACATTAATGACTGATCAAGTGGTCTTTCTCAAAAGTATATTTCTTCATTTTCCCTATGTCATTTATATAGAAAATATAATGTGGTCCAACAGAACTATCTCCAGTGAGGTAAAACAAAAATATGAAGATGGTGCTAAAAACAGGTCAATAAGCATCCAGTATACTGCATCTTAGTTGTTTCTATATTGTTTCAATTCCATTTTAAAATTTTAAATTATTTGAAAATAAGTGTATATTGTTACAATTTAAGTTTGACTATTTAGCCTTCAGAAATTCTGTAATATTTTCTTATTCAGTAAGAGACTTATATAAGAGTTAAAATTCCAACTAATGTAAAAAGGATGGGCAGTTATCACATAAATTTAAAACATCACATTTTTAAAGGAGAATATCATAAAAATTCAAACATAGGCTAAAAGTTTGTTTTATTAATAACTAAGAAAATAAACAATAATTAATTTGCCAGTCCTATAAAGCTGTTTGATGATCTGAAACAATCACTTAAGAATAGCTAAATAACAGTAATCATTGTAATCACCTTCTATAAATTGAGCTTTTTCCTATTTCCCATGGCTTCTAGCATGTTTTGCATTACTTAGACAAAGGCATTAAACACATTATTTGAATGGATGGATGGATGGAGGGATGGACAGGGATAGACAAGATATCTAGTGAATCAACTATTCAGTGAATCAACTATTCGGCCAAAAAATTCAAGCATGATCTGAAATTAGTGAGATGTGGACTGTAGAATTGGCAAAACTAAGTATTTTACATCTAGTGGGAGATTTTCATTCCTTTTCAACAACAGCAGGAGTAGAAGTAGCAGCAAACATTCACTAAAAATCTGCCACATGAAAGACTCTGTAAGATTCACCAGAGTTCACTTGGCATTAAGATACACATAAAAGGATATATTACAATTCAAGGCAGCTTGTGCTAAAGTGGCAAGTAGGTTAGACAGAGAACAAGGTGAGACAAAGGAAGAAGGCAAGAGCAGAAGCACAGTAAAAGCACTTCGTGAAGAAGGCAAGACCTTAGCTATCGTAAAAAGAGAAAGTTCTACAATAAATGCACAGCTGCAGAGATCATGCCTGTGGGCAATGATGAGATCAGTTTAGCAGAGGAGAGAATTTGCATGAAAGATGTGTGGAAGTGATGCATGACTAAAGAATAGAAGCAAACTGTGCAAGGAAATAAATGCTATTTCTTTCTTCTTACCACATTCTTGTTTTGCTGTGAGTAGAAATATTTTAGATAAACAAGTAAAACTAAATCTCAATGGCTCCCCCTCCCACATACTCATCACTCTAGCCACAGTGAACTGTTAATCAGGCATAAGAGGGGACAGGTATTCTGGTTTATAGTCAATTGCTTTTGGTTTAAAAAAAAATAGATATAACAGAACCAAACAATCAGAATAAAACAAAAACATTTAAAGATTGATTAAATAAATTGGTTTTGATAATTCAGAAGTCATTTAGGATCTTAGAATACCTATGAAAGAAAGAAAAGTAACTGATATTGAACATCACTGTATGACAGCTACAACAGTGTATGCTTCAGTTTATCTTTTCACTTAATACTTATTGTATATTCTCATGAACTATTACTACTCCTTTTTTATGGCTAAGGAAATCCAGGTTTGTAATATTGCTTACTCATTAATGAGAGAACTAACAATAGGTCTAGTACCATATTCTTGTTCCTGTCCCCCATAGAGTGAGTGAGTGTATGTGTGTGTGTATCTCGGAAATATTTGTAGTTGGCAAAAGCCTTCCCAAAATAAACTCAATGAGTTTACCCTGAATCCCAGAAGTCAATGACTATTTTTTTTCTTGATCACAGTATACTACAGGTAAGTTCCTCTGGATCTTATTTGTACAAATGATTCTTCCTTCAAACTAAATTACTGTAAAAACACTTACCACAAAGGAAATTGCTAACAAAATCATTATCTACCTCAGTACAAAGTAATGTTATTACCTCCAGGAAACAGAAGCAACTGAATTATATAACAGAAATATTAGTTTAAAAGGTCACTAGATGTCAGAATGTATCATTTTATAGAAGTCCTCTGAGACACCATTCATCATAAATTATAATGCTTAGAACACCAAGTTCAATGCCATGATTCAGCAGATCTTTCTTCTCCCTGGTTCATTTAGCACTTGCAATGAAGCTCTGGAAGAGTGATGATAGTTATTCTCTACAAAATATTTCCTTCCACTTGTAAGGTTTAAGAAAGAAAACCAGCAACACTTTATAAATATGCATCTAATACCCTATATCAATATATAAAAGGTACACCCAAGAAGTAGATCTAAAAGGGACCCACTTAGCCCTACACCCTCATTTAACACATAACTAAACTAATACAGTAAAAAGATCACCAGTCAAAGTTGCAGAAATACCGAAATAACAAAAAAAGAGAAGTAATCAAAACACATCTACAGGTAAGTAAAGGCAGTTCAAAACAATCAAACCTGAAACAGAGACATGAAAAGGCAATGATATTTTTATCCTTCTTTCTCATTTGAAAAACCAACTCAGTGTTTCTTCTGGGCCTAAAACTTGCATAGGAAAGGAACTTAGTTAAAATATAGTTGTTAGCCTTCTCATAGTACTGGAACAAAAACAGACACATAGACCAATGGAATAGAATAGAAAGCCCAGAAACAAACCCACAAACTTATGAACAACTAATCTTTGACAAAGGAGCAAAGAATATACAATGGAATAAAGACAGCCTGTTCAAGAAGTGGTGCTGGGCAAACTAGATTGCTACATGCAAAAGAATGAAACTAGAATACTGCCTTTCACCATGCACAAAAATCAACTCAAAATGGATTAAGGATTTAGACATAAGACCTGTAAC
>JAGFMF010012021.1:13546928-13586901 GCA_019455555.1 Galemys pyrenaicus
TGAGGTGATGGTGCACTGGTGAGATAGTGATGGGGAATACATGGGGATTACAATTAATGGCAAGTATATGTAAATTTTAAAATATTTTAATAAAAAAATGTTTGAAAGAAAAAAAATATATAGTTGTTAGCCTTCTTCAATACATAAAAACTTTCTAAACACTATTCTTAATGTAAATGAGGCTGAAGTACCATTCAAAAATTGTATTAAAAAAGATGCTATACTTTGAAATAAATGGAGAGATTTGTGTATACCCCAAATTGCTAATATAGGATTTTAAAATGTCTGTAATTGTCAGAGAGATATGAATCATATGTCCATCACTGATATTTTCATTCTATATATAGCATACTATAGATACAGTTCATCTGTAAATGTTAACTCTAAACAAAAACTCTAAAATTGGGTATCAAATGAACTAAAATCTGGAAGTTATTCTTTTTCAGATTTCAAGTCTTAAAGTCACTTTTCATTTAAATAGGACAAGAAAAATCAGTATTATTAAATATTAAGTATATACAATAGAAATTTAATAAGGTCAAAATTAAATGTTTTTTAAGTTCTGTTACAGATCTCTTAGTACTTCAAGATGCATTCTATATAAGAGAATTTATTTACCCATTCAACTTTTTGTTTTAGTACTTTGTGCTGCACACAAATGAAAAGATACAAAAAGAAAGTATAAAAGACATTATTCTGGCTATTTAAAAATAAATTGATTATATTTTATTTAGATTTATGAAATATTAAAAACTGTGTTTCCTGATAAGATAATCCCCATTTTATCAAAACATACCCCTAATGTTTAAAATATACTAAGGTATAAAATATAACACAATTACCTTAGGAAAATCTTAAGTGAAAGTTCCAAGAGCTGAATATACACAGATACCCTATCACCTGGAAACTCTACTTCTAGGTGAATATTTAAGAGAAATCACAGGTCTGCAGGAAAGTTTAAAATACTTTAGTAGCAAAAAACAAAAAACCCACTGGAAATAATCCAAATGTATATTAACAGAATGGATATATAAATTGGGGGATAAATTTACAAAAGGATACTATCTAACAATAAAACCAGACTTCTTCTACACATAGTATATGTACCTTACTATGTGTGAAGATGTAACTCTTCTTTATAATAATGTGTGAAAAGAATCAGACATGAAAGAGTACAAACTATATAATTCAAAGACATAACTAATCCAATGGGAATGAAAGTTATCTGGGTGACAATGATAGGAAGGGAACATGGGGGAGGTAATCTCTGTGGTGGTATGAACAAATTTGTTTGTATGTTATACTTCCATTCAAATATTTCACTTAGAACATTAAGTATATTTTAGAAAATGTCTAAGATTACACCCTGGAGAAGAGAATTCACCTTAATGCTAATATTCAAATAACTGAATTCCAATAGCAATTTTTCTACTAAGTATCCATGCTACCTTAACATAACCTCTTACTGATATATCTAGGCCAATAAAACTCATAGAGTTCTTCAAAGAGCTGATTTTTAAAATACTTCAAATCATTTTTATTCATTTAAGAAATAAACATTGTGAGCCTACTATGTATAGGATACTATTCTAGATACCTGTCACTTATGTTCTAAGAAAGGAAAAAAAGTGCAGAAAACATAATAAATGAATGAATAAATAAATGAATGAATGAATCACAATATAAACCATTATCAGTGGTTAGAATAAAAATATATATATGCACCAAATGAAAGTTTTAAACAGCATAAACAATATAAGCACATATAAATACAGAAAGGAAATAGCTGTAAGTAACTATTTTAATATGCTCTGAAGTAAATCCTTTCTTGGATTTATATGCCTGCATAAATCTTCATGAATAAGTCTTGATAACATACAAAATATATAAACATATCCTTGAAACCATAGAGCTGGAACCAAAAGGCAGATTTTTTCAAAGAAAGATTGATTCAGTATTTTAGTAATAACTTTAAAAAAACCAAAACATTTTAAAAGACAGTGTTAATAGAGAATCTTAATACTAGATTGTAGAACAAAATAACATACTTGCGAGGAGGTTAAATTTGACCTACAAGACCCTTCTAGGATTTAATTTTAAGAACAGGAATTATCAATTAAGAGTTTTGAAAACATTAAAATATATAATTTTAAAGTGTTTTTATTATATATATACCCCATCAAAGAGAACAGAGGTCATACATAAATTTATATTCATAATAATTTGAGATTTGAATTTCTCTGTATTATCTTACAGATCTTAAAAATACTATTATAATTACATGTAACAATTAATTACATGCAACAGAAATAAAATATACATACCCTTTTTACAGAGCACTGTATCGAGTAAATTTTAACCATGTTAATTTTTACTACAATTACAAACAAAATAAATGTTTGCATGAGAAAACATAACCCTTTTTAAATAGAAAACAACATACAAATCTCTAGAATGTTAAATTATTTTAAGAGCTTTAAAATTATTTTAACATTCTTCTAAGCATGAAAGATGTACAAAAAAAAACAAGCAAACTAAAAAAAAATGTATATACAAAAATCAAACTGCCTAAAAATTCAAATAACAGAATAAAATAACAATGAAACTCACTGAAACCCTGTTTATGCCAATCTTTAATGCTTTCAAATTGTCTCTCATCAATCAAATCCAACCAAGTTGAAAATCTTCTGCCTATGCACATAGTAGACGTCTGTAGAATATTACCAACAAATACTTATTGTCTGTGTCATTTTCCAAACCATCCTCTACACTACAGTTATAATGGTCACTTTAAAATGATCATTTTACCAAGTCATACCCCTTCTAAAAATCATGAATACTGATAGTTCCCTTTCTATCACAGGATCACATTCAAGTCCTTTAATACCTCTAGAACACAACGATATAAGCCAATGTTACTTCATTTAAAGAGAGAGCGAAATAACGCAACCTGCTTTGATGTGCAGTCTTATTTTTCCCACTCTTCTGAACTTGAGTCTTCAGACACATAGGTCCAATTTCAGGTTCTATGAGCTTTATGGATTCCTGACAAGTTATCAGTACTTCCTTTAGAAGACTGTTTCCTGATCCTTCTTCATAACTTCAGTACTTCTCTGTGACAAGACATGACCCTCACCAAAAAGAATTCCTGCCTCCCTCCAAACTCAGTGGTTCTCCCGTAGAGAACTTCATACTGGACTGCACTGCTTAATGGTCTGCCTTCCCCACCATCAGCAAGACAGGGAACACTTCTCTGTGCCGCTACTCTATACTCAACACTAGCTAGAGAACACACTATCTGTTGGATAAACAACTGAATGACATATTGGCATAGTGATTTGGTTGCTGGGTCTTTGGGACACAACAATGAATAAAAGTTATTTCCACACAAATAATTTTATAGTCTAGGTATTTTTAAATTTGAAAAGGCAGAGTGAAGGAGGAGGTGAACATGGGGAAATTAAGTATTTTTTTTTATTTTCCTCCTGGGAATCGGACCTTCACCATCTCATTATGTGTTGCAGTCATTCGCTCATGATCAAACCAGAAAACCAGCCATCACTCTTGTTTCTCTATCTCCCTCTCTGACTAAATCCAATCTAACCAAAGTCTATGACTCTATCTCCAAAGAGCTATTTGAAGCTGTCCACTTTTCTCTATTTTTCCTATGCCTATAGTAATTCAGTTTCTCTTCTATACTTTGAGCACATTATTTCCATTTTTGCTCCATCCATTTTCTTTATCAAAGAGCAGAGAATCTATATCATTATAAGGTGAAATCTACTTAAAATCTCCAATGACTTTCTAAACACTAGTAATGCTGTGACTACTATGGATCTCTTCAAATTATGTCATCCAATTTAGCTCTAACAAAGTTCCAGTCCACAGTCCTCCTTCTATTTCTTGCAACATGCCAAGCTTTATTCAGTCTCAGTCTTTGCACATGCTGTTCAGTCATCCTCACACACCTTTCCCTCCACCTTTTCTATTACTAGTTCCACTGTTTTCTTCAGCTTTATTGCTATACCTCTTGATATACACAATCTAAATGGTTTCTTTGGCCCATATTCCTGGTTTTCTGTATCACTACACCAAACTTTCCTTCTTGCTCATTTAGCTTATTCATAATATTTAAAACCATGCCTGGATCCATAATAAACAGACTAATTTTGTTTCTGGAAGGATGAGGAAAAGCAAAGAGGCAGTACATGGACAGAATATGCCCAGACTATTTTGATGTGAAAACAGGTTCCCTGTTTTCAATAATCACATCCATCAGTAGACTTGCATAAGCACCTTTTTTCCAAATACTACTGTTAATATTGATACATATGTTACCTGAGGCAAATCATGGATTATTATTATGAGTTAATAAAGGTAAACAGAGGTGATTTTAGGAAGGTTAAGTAGGATTATGGAGGAATAGAAAATAACATACTTGTGAATTTTACAACTCAAACAACATTTGACTCCCAGAGATCCAAGATTGTAAACAGGAGTAAAACTGATGGGGACAGAAATAATAGCAAAGATAAATCCTGAATAATTACATGACTGGATTACCTAGAAATCTCCCTGCATAAAAGTATTATGAATGAATTTTTTGGAAATTATATAGAGGATCATATACACTGTTGGCCATATTTTTAGGATTGATCAATTCCTTTATAACTCCTAGGCAAGTTTAATATTGCTAAATGTATAATATTACTAATTTGTGGTCAGGTAAAAAAGTCAAACAGATGCACTTCTATAGCAAATGTTTCAGCTGTACTTTGGAGTGTTCACTACACTCAGGTTTATTTTATGTTGGTCACCTGAGGCACAATTTGCTACCCACCACTTTTCAATAAGCAGCTGTCTGCCATAAGCTCCATGTTGCAGTCAACATTAGACTATCCCCTGGGGTTTACAGGACATTGTTTCCTAAAGCCAAATTTAACACTTTAGGGAACTACAAAAGACAGCCAGCAACTACAAAATGAAAAATGATGCATGCAAGGTATTGGACTACTTGAAGTTATTACAGAAATTGGTTACCACAGAAAGTGTAAATAGCCAAGGAGGAATATGCTAGAAAATAACATGCAAAAATTGAATTGACTCATAGAACATCAGAGATGGGTGGCACCATGGAGATGAACCAGTGGACTTGCCGTTATTGGTTAATGGACCTGACTCTCAAGTCAAAGCACCAGTGTCGCTATGGACAACCCTGGCCTCCACTGGAACACCTGCTATGTTGGGCACTCATTTTAAAGCAGCTCTGTCAAAGAATCCTTTATACTGAATAAAAAAAACCTCAGCAGCCATAAGATTATGCTCTCTATAAGCAACAGAATAATTCAAACTCATCTTCCACATACCCACAATTATGCCCACAAATTTGTGGAAACAATTCTTATACACTCTCATGCCTCAGTTTTCCTGTTTTTAGGTTAAACAGCAGTTGTTACTCCGCTGTACTCTTTATTGTAGTGTATAGTGTATTCGCTTCAATTACCTAGCTACTCCCTACAAATAACCTTTTTAAAATAAGTAAAATGGAAAATTTGCAATTTTTTTTTTCTAATATTGAAGTTAACAGGAATCTGCCCTAGGAATAGGCCATTTTAGCCATAGGTCATTGTTGTTCTTTTCCAATTGACCCAAATGGCATTAATACCATTAACAGAACTAGAATTGTGAAACAGTCTTTAGAAACTGTTAAGACCCAAAAATCTATTTTTCAGAGGCCTAGATATTCTCCTTATGGAAACTGAACCTCTACCATTTACTTAATACCATACTCAGACAAGAAAGGTTTCTACTATCTGAAAGCAAGGGATATTTGCTTCTCCTGTCCTTCTTATGAGTACATATCACAATCTCCTAAGGACCATCCTATGATGAATTTATACTAATAAAGAAATCTTTTCATCATCAAAAATCCTTTCCAGTATTTCTTTTCTTCCCAAGTAGACTGAGATCTGTATATACTAGTTAATACTTTATAAACTTGGGTTGCATGCCAAATACATCAGAGGCTGTTTTATTTCCAGACACAGTCTTCCTGCAATTGTAGTAGTGAGCCATAAGCAAAGGATGACTTTTGAGCTACAAGCACACTATCCAGGAGCCTCCCAGAGCCCTAGTTATTAGAATCAGAACATAGAATTATTTCAATTCTATTTTTCTCTAAAATGTTAGGAAAAAAACATAACACATTAAAGACTAGCTGCTAATATTAATAACAACAAATGATCTGACTCATACAAATGAGCACCTGTGTCGGGCAACTCTATGACAGGTACAGGAATGGCAGCCAAAATGCAGGAAACATTATTCCCACCCTCCAGGAATTATTGAGAAAAATGGGCTAGAATATACATGAAAGAAAAACTTAGTACAGAGTTCTGAGCAAGAATTCAACAAATGTATCCAATTAATTTATAAAGGCTGCTTTCTACATAAATTTCAAATGTCAAAAACCAGTTTTTCTTTCTAAACTTTAGTAAAGCAAATAAATTTGTCTTAGTTTTCATATAGCCCCAAGAGTCTTAACTACGTAGATGTTAAAACATTAACAGATTATCCTCTGCAATAGGCACTATATCTGTAAAAAGGCACCAGAAGGGGGAAGGGCAGGCCAGGAAAATGCATGGACTCTCCACTCTCCTTAATCCAGTCTTTAGTCTCCGTTCTTGCAAATTAAACATTACTGCAGTTTTATAAATGAAGAAAGAGAAACTAAGAAAATTTGAGAAACATACCTAATACTATTCAGGTACCAGTCAGATTCCAATCTCTACAACATTTACTTCCCAACCTCCAATCAAAGTATTGACACTTATTAGTTGAACCCAGTTGTTTGCAAACATTTTGGATCTAGGACGCTAAGAAATTTAAAAAATTGTTAAAAACATGCCATTTATTAAAATAAAATCCTTTTCTCAAACCCCAAAACAAATTTCCAATCTGTTAAAGAGCTCAACAATATAAATAAAACTATGTATGTACTAAAATAAACTATGAGAGAATAAAGAAAAAGTGAAGGAGAAGGAATAGAGACCATTTTGGAAAATATTCTAAAGAATTCAGCTTTTCCCAAGTTAATCTTTAGCACTAACAATAACTGAAAACATTTTATAACTGCACTATATTAAAAAATTTATTAAATATAAATAATAATGGTTGCCTCTTAAATGTGAAATTAAATGTGATCTTTTTAATTATCTCCATATTTTCTACAATATGACATTTAATAAAATATAAATGATATGAACCTTAAAACATTAAACATATATAACAAAGGTGATAATGCTAATGCACAATATAAGTTTGGTGAAATGTGTTCTTTTGATAAATTAGTTATAAAAATAAGTAACTTCTATACCTTGCTTCTTTAACCGAAGACAGCAAGTAGTGTAAGTTGCTATTTATTTAAATACTACTTATTAAGTACTGCTATTTAAGTACTTAAAATTTTTCCTTGTTAATTGTATTATTAAACAGTATCACACACACTAGTAATTCAATATTTTTCAAAAATTTGTGACCTTTCTTCAGTTCCATTCTTTTCTTCCCAGTATTTCTTAAAACATTTTGAAAAGTGACCATTCTAGAAAAAAAAACACTAAAAAAATTTAACCTATACATAAGGTCTACAGAAAGTGCTGATAGCAATTTAAAATTTTTCACCTGTACAATAAAAGTAATATATAGTCTATAATAAAACAAAGCAATCATTTTTTTTTTAGAAATTATCCAAACATACACAAAGAAAATGTTTTAAGGAGAACATAAGTAAAAGACAATTGATTTTAAATTTGCATCAAACGTCAAGCATTATGTTTGAGCTTTGCAAATACTACTTTATAACATTTTCTAACTATTACATTTACTTGAAAATTTCTAATAATTCTTAAAACCTTTGCTTTCATGAATAAATAATAATTATCTTAAAATAATCAAATTCCAAAGACAATAATTAAGTCACATGGAATTCCACATCAGGGGAATTCAGATAATCAGATTCACACACACATTAAACATACACACACACAAAGTTATATGAAATAAAATATAATTAACTATAAAGTAAATTAATAAACCAGATTCCTTTTCAGACTGTAAGTTTAACTCATTCAACATATTTAATGCCATATTTGATATTAATACTGAATATTTGTTTAATGTAGAATTGAAAATTAAAAGAATCTTCATACAAGCAAAACTATGTGAAAATTCACTAGCTTTCTTAGATTAGTTGTGATAAAAATCCTGGTTAAAAAAAAATTTCTTCATTTTTACATGTTTTTTACATGAAAGAATTTAAAAGTACATACAAACAACTCAGAAGATAAATATTAATCATTATAATATTTTACAAGCTGTAAGTGAATTAATCACTTGCCACTTCAAGATAATATGGACATGGACTTGTCCAAAGTGTATTTAAAGTTTTTGTTTGTTAAATATACACATTTGTGTCTTTTTACTCAAAAACTGACAAGACATAAAACATTTAAAATCTCTTTTTAAATACCATGCAGCAACTAAGTCATAGAGGCAGAAACTTTAGATGGTGGTAAAACAATGAATTTTTTTCCCAAAAATAACAATTTTCTTTTAAATTAATTTACAAAACCTTACCACACAGTATGAGGCATAATTTCCTGGTAAGCAAACTATAAAGTAGAATTAACTATCCTCAAATGACTATGAAAGTAAGTCAGCCATATCAGATTAAGATGACCATAAATGCAGTTTAAAAACACGCTAATTTACATAGCCCCCTAACCATGTTTAATCGTCACATTAAAAACCCTAAGTGCATTCCTTTCAGATGACGGTCTGTGCTTTTACAACTCAGAATAGTGCCAACTAAATTAACTTGTTTTGTCTTAATGCTGCACTTTTTTTTTTTTTTAATTTATACTACTGGTAACATTCACCAACTCTAGCTATATGGCTAAATATTTTTATTAAACAAAAATTAGTGTAATTAAATCCATCAAACTGATTTTCAAGGGGTGAGCAAGTATTAACAGAAAACAATCTTGGCCTTCAACAATATTAGCCATCCTTAAAAATTTACAGAAAATACCACAGATGGTCCTTTATATTTTTATCTGGTACCATGTAGTACAAAGTTATCTTCCCCTGAACAGTGACACCAAAGATAATGCAAAGGCACTATCCAACACTGAAATTATTGCCATGCTACTCTTATGTCAAACCCAGCCCACTACCAACACCACATAATTATTGATCTGCAAGCCAAACAGACACTAGCTTTTCACTCTAGGACTATCCAGATCCTTTGGACTTCCCATCATAGAGCTGGAAACTCAAATTCCTCTTGCCCATCAACCACCACCTTTTAGTTCACAGGACAAAATTATTTGACTTGTTTTTACTATACTTTCTTGGTGCCTCACTCTCTAGAAATAATTATTTGATTTGTAGATGCCAGTATATTTGGGTTGATTCTTTTATTTGTAAGTACCCTTTCAAGTTTCCTCAACTACACCACAGTTCCAGATTCATTATTATTAAATATTATCTTATTCCCTCTTGTCCTTTGTCATTCAAAGACCAGATGCCACCCATCATTGAGAATAAATTATTCCACCAAGTACTGAGGCAATCCCTAAGCATTAATGAAAGTATATTTTCCCAGTATACACACAGACTCATCAACTGGCAGCAGTATCTAAAAGATAGAAGAGGCTGATTCTGACCTACCCAAGGAAAAATTACAAAGCATTTTAATTATGTTGGTTTCCCACATAACACAAAACCCTTAGGTTTCCACAATGCCCAAGTTCAGTTAGGAGTTAGAAATCCAGAAGAATCCATACCAGGTAGCAAAGTAGGAATGTTCTAAACTAATGTATTTCAACAGTTGCACAAAAAGTTTTACTTAGCCAGTTCCTAGAAAACCTCCATCCTCATAAGAACTGTAAAAGGGTGAAATTTCACTAAAACTAAGTCTTCATGGGGCTGCTATATATGATGGGTTCTAACATTTGGTCTTTGTTCTTACGGCAATCAGAGAAGATACTTGCAATTGGGAGAAAGGTGAAAAGTTCTTTTAAAATGATGAAGAATAACATGAGTCAGCACAGAGATTCAGACAATAAAGAAAGGTACCTGTGATATACCCAGAGATAACTGCTTCCAACCTTTTAAATTTCATTTTAGCCTTTTATGTATGTACAGATGGGTCCCCTAGATTGCGTTTTAGTTGCATTCTCTAATACATGACGAGCTAAATAGCTGGAAAGTTATAGTAGTACCAGCAACAGGAACTGTTGCTGGTACTACTATCTTTGACATAGATCTAGCTGTGACTTTGAGTCACAGTTAACACAGTGAAGCAGAAGTCAGGTACATTGCTGGTGCCTCTTCTGTTTTTACTTCTAAAAGCAGTCAGAAAGAAATCTGGTATTTCTGCGGCACAGATTCTAAATCCCTACTTTCATGAGTATCAAGAATCACTGCCAGTCAGCCATTTTATTAGGTGCATCATGGCAAAGATAATGTGGTCCTAGAGTCAGCAGCTGTGAAAGGGTGTCTAATCCTTTAGGTCTCCAAACACTGCAGAAATTTCAGTCTTCTAGACTAACCACCTATAATCAATCAGCAGTTCCTACTCCAAAACATATTCAGTGGTTGTACAAAGTAAGTTGTATTGTGTTTGAATCATTGTATGTTTTCATCTCTTTGTTACATAAGTAAGTGCTTATTCTAGCTCATAAAGAACACAGTAAACATTTATAGAATGAATGTTGGAGAGAAATACATTTATTTACAACTGTCCCATTAATTTATATACTAATATATGTCATAATCTTACTTAAATGTTTTAAGTTTCAGATTATAATTTTGTCATTAACATAATTATGCTTCCAGAAGTTACAGAAACAGGACTTCATAATAAATGGGTTCCTTTCATCAGTGTGAGGTGGTATCATGTTACCATTTTAATGTATATTTCTCTCATGATAAATGATGATGAGCATTCTTTTATGTGCCTGTTGGCTATGATTGAGATAGTATTTAAGAGTAACAGTTTCATAGTGTAAACCAGCAGCCTCTGATAGTTTCCAAAAAACCTTTTAGAGGTTCTACAAGGTCTCCCTTTCCCAGGTACATCTCTGTGTGAGAGAAAGTTTTCTTTATATACATCAAACAAAACAACATGCCATGACCTAGAAAATGAAAAGGCAGATATGGGACTCCAGCAGTCTGTTGAGCCAGACACTGAAGAGACTTATAAAAACATAAAACATTGTCATTCTTATTAAACAATTTTGTTTTATCTTGGAAAATATATTCATTTTTATTTAAACATTTCTATTAGCACATAATGGGTTTATTATCCTTATTTTAACTGAATATGTGTATATATGTATGCTTTTAATTTTCTCAATTATAATTTCAAATTTGTTAAGTAAGATAACACCAGCGCACCTAAACAAAAGTTCTTTAGGGTCTTCACTTTTTCAGAGTTTCTAATCACAAACAAATTATCAAAAACCTGTAACGCTACTAGAATTCCTTTTAGTAAACAATATACTGTATTAAGGGTCTCCCTGGTGGTGCAGTGGGTTAGGCAACACACTATGAAGCAGACCACAGCCACTGCAGCATGAGTTCGATCCCTGCCGCCTGCCAGGGAGGGGACCCACATGGCGCAGCAGACCTCTCCTGCTGTGCCCGCTGCTCCCCTCAGCAGTGTATTTCAGTAGATCTGCCTGTTCTGCTCCCCGCTCTGTCTCTGGTGAATCCTATCACCACCCACACCTCTGGCCTGTACCCCAGCTCTTGGATGCATAAATAAATAAATCTTTAAAAAAAAAACAACAATATACTGTATTAAATCTAACCAACTTTTTACTTGTATAAAATACTAGGCAGTCTTTCTAATTGCTATAGTAGAAAGAACACAGTATTGAATACATGGGTTTAAATACCAGTTTCACAACTTATTAGCTGTGTGGGCATCTGGTTCCTATTATTCTCACTTAAACCAATATGACAAATTCAACACTAAGCATATCAAAACTAAAATCATTGCATTTTGCAAGCATTCTTGAACATTTAATTACCCAAGATTATATAGAGTAATTTTTATATAATTATCTACATTAACTAATTCAATTATCTGGGAGTATATTTCATAGCTAACTCACTGTTCAGAGTTTTAATTCTGTAGTAGCATTTGCAGCATATCCGAATACAGCTGAGGCCACCACAAAATGTTTCCTCTCACAAATCCTATCTATTTGTTCTATGGAGTCTCAATAAAATACTTGCTTGTTCTGATGCCAGCATTGATACAAAGACTCCTTTCTCTGCAAACTCTTGATGTTCCCTACCTGTTAGTAAAGAAGAGTTCACCTAAGAGAGTTAAGACCAAAGATGTTATCTTCTTTGATAACAGAAGATCAACTTTAACATAACCTGTTTTTCAAGCATCCAAATCCTAGGAATCTACATTACTAGCAGTATAATAAGTTCTCAATGAGCATCATCACAATTCTGTTTGTCTTCTAAATTTCACACCAAAAAAATTTGTGTTGAAGAAAGTTATTTTCTAAGGAAGGTGTTCAAAAGAAATATAGCTCATTTTTCTCTCCCATGCTCCTCAGAGAAAACTCTGCAACACACTTTTACAGTTGACTTGTAAATTCATCACCAGTTGCTAAAGATGTAATGTTTAATATTGTCAGTTTTAAAGAAAACTGTTATGTCACTCTTTTAAGAATATCAAAAGAACCTAAATCCACAGCAATCTAATATACACAATAATCTATTTTTTTTTCCTTGAAGTAACAGTGGTTTACATCTTGGTTCCTGTTTTTCAAGTACAGGAACTCCCCCTTCAGATGTCTGTTGCACCACACCTTACCCAATACTAAAACACCCACGGTCCACCACTCTAGGCCATTGTGCTCCCTCCCCACTTAGTTCTTGCCCCCTCTGCCTTCCCTTTAGGTAGTTACAGTTCTAAAATCAGCTTTCTAGGGTTAGTTCTTAGTTTGGCTTTATGTGACCTTTTGCATGATTTCTCTGTATTCCCCATATAAGGGACACCATCTAGTATTTGTCTTTCTCCTCACTTATTTCACTTAGCATACTTCCTTCTAGCTGTATTCATGTTGCTGCAAATGGCAAGAGTTTCTCATCATCCATTTTTAAAGCATATTAAGAATAGGAAATTTTGCATCGTTCACTTTTTGTTTAATCTCATTTCTACTCACTACACCAGAGAATTTTATCCTGACATGATACTTTCAGATGAAAAGTTTTATTGATCAACCGATCATAATTTCCTACAATAGAAATCTTAAAAGTCTTATAACTGAACTTCTAAGCTTTCTTTCATTTCCTAAGATTGTAGTTTGTTGTTTGTCCAAGCTACAAAATGTATCAGAAATAAATTTCTAAATGAAATTAATGGGGCTAGTTATTCTAAGGATCACTATAGGCCTCTGAATGAATATTACTTATTGGCTTAATTCTGAGCTATCAGGAAGCATCTCTTGATCAGGAAGTTTTCAAGCACTCACTAACATGAAAAAATCAGACAAAGTTTATTTTCTTTGCATTTTCACAGCACTTACCATTTTAAATGCAAATAATCTGTCTCCCTAAACAGATAATAACCTGCCCAAGGGAATAACAATATTAATGGCATAACACAAGTGATAAATATTGAGTCAAACCAAATAAAATGAAATTCTTATGTATAAAATCTATATAGCTCTTGTGATTAGTTATATTTGCTTCTTTACTGCTCTCATGCTTTTGTCTTCCTATCAAAACGGATGTTTTTTATGTTCTGGTTTTATTTTTTTTAAATAATATACCTCAATTACCTTTTGCAAAAAGACAGAGTAGTTATAAACGCATATATAGACCATGATTATGTGACTCTGGTGAAATTACATAATCTGCCTCAGTCGCAGTTACTCTATATTAAATTTTAGTTACAGGATCACATTAGGGAGGTTGTATAATATTAGATATAGTATGTAATATTAGGTATGCATGTGAGATGTCTTCTATAAACTGTAAACATGAGTAATAATTATTTCTGTTAAAATTATTTCCAACAAAACCAAAATTTTAGAGGCTAGAACTTTAAACCAACAGGAAATGCTTTAGGAAGTAAGATAAACTTAAAATGAGAAGGTCCTAACCTTTCTGCTGCTGAACTTTTAAAATTTAATTCAGTATAATATTAATATCCTGGAGTGGCCTTTACACAAGTCTGTATTGCCTTAGTTTCCTGTACTTCGAAAAAGATGTAGAGAAATAAGTGAGTATTTGAAACTGCTCAGCTTCTGAAACACAATCTGTTATCATGAATATTTCATTTACTGAAAATATTTTCATGCTTATCTTTTTCAACAATCCCACATCACAATGCTTTATTTCACCTGCCTGTGACAGATATTATTACTAATCCTGTGCAGGTGCTCATTTCATGCCACACTTGAGCTGTTATTGGATGTCCTACAACATGGGAGCCAATCCCAGCACTCATGAGGAATACCATCACAAATATAAAAAGGACAATAAATAAGGCAAATGGAATAAAAGTGCCATAGGCTATGAAGGATGCATCTTAACTTAAGTCAGAGAAACTTAATAAATAGCTGAAGCATTCTTAAGGCTGAAAATAAGAAATAATCACCCACTGCATTAAAGCCACAATTACTTAACTTACAGAGTCAGTTCATCCAATACCTAGACCTTGGTTTTTAACCTCATTCCTCAATAAAAGAACCTAGCTCCTTGAAGAAATGGGTGACTCCAGTGCTAGCCAGAGATGCTACACAGTGAGCCTGGAGCACCTTGCTAGGCCAAAAAGAAAGCAAATGCACAATCAAAAGGATTCAACTATAAATCACTGGGGAAGAAAATAGGAAAATAACAAAGGTAAAAGAAAATAGGGAGAAAGAGAAGGTCCATAGAATAGAATGCTGAGCACTGACTGATAAAAGTGGGTGAGATGCTGGAACTGGATTATTATCATATTGCAGCCACCACAATCAAATCTGGTTCAGACAAGCTGCTAAATCAAGAGAAAAATGCTTTATAATGAACAGGAGATATGCAAAGTCTCAAAATGTCTCCCATAAAATGGAGAAATTGAACAACACCTGGACTAAGGGGGCACAGTGCTTGCATATGTGACATGTAGAAAGGAAACATCACTTACATAGTTTTCTATCTGATGGTGTGTAAGCTAAATCTAAGCATGAGTAAACATCAAACTTGTCTCAAATGAGGAACATTCTATTCTTTTAAGCAGAGGGAGAACTTTTTCAAATATGTCAAATTTATAAAAGGCAAAACACAGACTGAAGAATTGCTCAAATTAAAACAGGAGACAGGATAATCAAATGCAATATGTGGTTCTAAGCCAGATCCTGAACTGGAGAGAAAAAACAAATACTTATAAAGAACATTACTGAGTACACTGACAAAATTTGAATATAGACAGTAAGTTAGATAATAGCATTGGATCACTGTTAAATGTACTGCAGTTGGAAACTGTACTATAGTTATATAAGAAAATACTTTAGGGCCTCCCTGGTGGCGCAGTGGGTTAAGCAGCGCACTATGAAGCAAACCGCAGCCACTGCAGCACGAGTTCGATCTGTGCTGCTGGCCAGGGAGGGGACCCACATGGCTTGGCAGACCTCTCCTGCTGTGCCTGCTGCTCCCCTCAGCAGTGTACTTCCGTTGATCTGCTTGTTCTGCTCCCCGCTCTCTGTGGTGAATCCTCTCACCACCCACACCCAGTGCTTGCTTGCATAAATAATCTTTAAAAAGAAAAAGAAAATACTTTATTCTTAGGAAATCACAATAAATATTTGATACTAAATGAGAAAAGTAATATTGGTGACTTATTCTTAGAAAAAACTCAGAATCAAATGACTATGTATGTATAAGTACATGCATAAGTATATTTACATATATATACACACATATAAATATATATATATTCTATGTGTGTGTGTTCTTTGTACTATCTTTATACCTTTTACATAATAAACAATTATTCCCAAAATAAAAATATGAGAAAAAGTAAGGACGATAAACACAAAGTCCAGCTAATTTGAGAGACAGAGCTATCACCAAGGCAGAAGTGCCCAGATGGATGATGAGAGGTATTAACTCCTCCGTAACAGACACATGACCATTCCCTGTTACTATGCTTTGTAACATATGTTACAAATGTTCAAGTGTGTAAAAGAGCACACTAGAAAGAGAATAAAGGGAAAAGAACACTGTAAATTGTTTTCATAATTCTCTCAAAACTGCTATAAGAATTTGAAAGTCCCTCACAATGCAGCACAACTGGACATAAACTAATTTGTATTTTTAGAGTAATAGTCATCTATTTTTACACTGGTTTTAGGTCCAGTTCTTTAATTTTCTTACTTCTTCCTCAATTTGGTAGTACTTTTTTCCCCTCAAGAAAAAAATGTGTTCTTGTTTTTTGTGGCTTTTTTAATGTAACCAGTTAACACAAATAAGTATAGCTAACATTTATTGCTTAATAAGTGGCAGGCCTGTTGTTAAGCAATTGATAAAGAGTATATTTCTTTAATGTTTTCAATGTTTTATGACATAGATACTATTATTTTTCCTTTCTTCAAACAGACAAAAACCAGAAAGAGAAAGGTTAAGTAACTTGCTCAAGGTCACACAGCAAAGATATGAATTTGAACTCAGGCAATCTAACTCCAGACTTAGGAACACTGTTTTATTACCTTTCTGAATCTAAGAATCTGACCTCAAATGATGTTTCATTGAAACCATGGGTAAAAAAACCACATAGTACTTTAAATCCAGAACTTTGTAAAAATAAAAAAAAAAAAATTATAGCCATTATTTCTATTTACTGTAGGCAGCAAATCTATAAAATTTAGAAACCATTACTATCTTAGATTTGAATTCTCCCATTGCTTCCTTCCTCTTACTACTCACGGGGGAGAAAAGATATTGTTGAGTAAAAAAGTACTATCAGAGACAAAGCAATAGAAAGACAGGCTTAAAATAGCCTCAACCTATAGACTCTAGGTAATCCACATCTTAAAAATATTTAGTACAATACTCAGAAAAGGCCAATCTTCTTGGATACAAAAAAAGAATTTTCCAACAAAATATGATCATTGACAGGAAGATTAATGTTTTTCTACTCCCCTCCTGAGACCACCTCAACTCCCTTTTGAAGAATTTTTCTTCCACTGTGTAGCGCTGGTAGAAGTATAAACCTAAGTATCTGCTCTCAAACTGTGAAAACAAAAGGAATCCCTACAAGACTGCCTCCAGAAAACTTCTGCTCACTTCATGGTATAGGTTGGTGAACACAAAACCTAAGCTTAGCCAATCAGACACAGTATCTTCGGTGCATTAAGCAGAGTCAACATCTAGACAAAAGAAGTGATCAGACTTGATTGCTGTCAGTCACAGGCCCAACCTTAGATCTTGGCTCTTCTCTGTTGCAAGTGCAACTCTACCATCTCCTTCCAATCTGAAGAGTTTCTCCCACTCCTAAATATTTCTAATTTCTTTTTAACCTTTAAATCATAATCAATGACAAGAACAAAAACATGAAAGCAATAGTAGACAATTTATTTTATTTTATTTTATTTTTTATAACAAAAGTACACTGCTGAGCGGAGCAGCGGGCAAGGCAGGAAAGGTCTGCCATGCCACGTGGGTCCCCTCCCTGACCGACAGCAGGGATCGAGCTGGTGCTGCAGTGGCTGCGATCTGCTTCACAGTGCGCTGCTTAACCCACTGCGCCACCAGGGAGGCCCCTAAATAATTTTATTGAGCAATCCTTTTAATGTCTTTATTGCTTTCATAATCGTTTGGTATATTGGAAAACATAATAGACAAGGCATTTAAAGTTTCTAGACTCTTGATCAGGCTTCCTATCAGCTGATTTTAATTTGTGAAGTGTGAATTCACTCTTGTTCTTGATTTTTTTTTCTCTCCCCTAGAATGGATAGTGGTTTGAACTTCAGCTATTGATTCATAAAACAATGTTTGATAAATGATGAGATTTTTAATAACAACACCAATAACATAGACCTTATTCAAGAAATTAGCACATGGGTTGCTAATCAAATCCAAAACTTTAAACCAGTTGGTAAAAAATAAAGTATACCCATTATTTCTGTTTACTGTGGGAAGATGAATTTAGTATTTCCCATTCATTTTCACAATACTGCTTTTCATACAAATAAGATGTTACTATTTTCTAACATGAGAAATAGAAATCAAATACTTTCAGAATATTCCCCTACAGGGAGTGCATCATATGTCTCAGAGGATTTATCTGCAAGAAATAAATACTATTACTCAGTAAATACCATACTATTTATAAGATTCACAAGCAAAGACATGCATCTTCAATAGATTTTTACATTTTCTAATATCACAACATTCTCTTGAAATGTATTTTCCTTCACATTTCAAATGTTACATAAATACCAAATGCCAGCCTTACATAAAAATATCAAGTTAAGAGAATAAATTCCTTTTAAAATGCATTGGTGATCTAATACACATGATTTGCCAAATATCTAAAATTGATTGCAATACTTACTAAGAAATATATTTATAACAGTATTACAGGTGAAATTTTCCTAAGGGATCTAAAATTACTAGTTCGAAGTCAGCCATTTTCTTAAAACTGGCATTAGCCATGAAATGAAGAAAATTTTTTAAAAAAGTGTGAGAACCACCATGAGATCAGAACTTTCAGTATTAAAATTAAGATAACCACAGTAGAGAATTACTATGAATTCTTTAAAAAGTTAAAGGTGAAGTCATCCTCAAAAAGCAATTAAAGGGGCTTCCCTGGTGGCATAAAGGGTTGAGTCACATCACTGTGAAGCATCCACAGCCACTGTAGCAGGAATTCTATCCCTGACCAAGAAGGTGACCCACATAAATGCAACAGACCTCTCCTGCATCGCCAGCTGCTGCCCCCACACCTCAGGTCTGTTCTTGTATGCATAAATCTTTTTTTTTTAAATCAATTTAAACCATTAAGAATAGTTATCATTACAGCATATCTTCAAAAATAATGAGTATTTAATATTAACATTAACTGTATTTAAAAGGCTATGAGATTTTTGTTCCTCTCATAAAACAGCTTCCTCTCTCTAGACCTAAGTCTGGATATACTATTTGTTACTAACTCTCAATACAGTTCAAAACACAAGGAACTTCATCTATCTTGTAAGCAATTATGCTAAATTCTGGGGTGGCAAAGAGGAAGAAGAATTGGTCCCTGGCCTTAAGGCACACACCACCACCATGAACATAACTGAATACAATGTGATATATGCTGAAAGGATATCATATATATCCATAGTAGTATCTGTTAAGAAAGCAATTATTTCAGTTTGTGAACAAAGAAAAAGATACGGAGAGAAGGTGACATACTGAACTTTAAAAATAAACTATCCCATGGTTTCTTAAATGCTATAACTCAGTATGTTTTATATAAAAGTAAATATAAACATAAAAACCAATAATCTCATTTCTTTTTCAAACATTCCACTTCTACATCTGGCACTTATGTGGCCAGACTTGGCCTTGTTTTTAGACTACTTTGTTACACAAGGTCTTTATTTGAGAGTCATATATTGTTACTATCCAAAACGGATCTATTATTCAATAAGCAATTGTAAGACATCAGCAATTAGGAAGCTCCAGCATAGAAGCTCATTCAGAATATGTCAAGAATAAGGGGATGTTGAAAAGATTTAAGATTAGGTGAGAATGAAGAGTCAACTTGCCCTCCGAACACACAGTGACTTGAGTAGACGCACGTCCTTCAGTCTGCCTCCATGTTTGGACTCCTCTTCTTGATCTACTTCTCCTCTTTACCAACCTAATTCCTCTATATGCCCTTTCTCATTGCCTTGTGGATTCTGCAGCCTGCTTCTCTCAGAAATTCTGTATACTTTATGATTATGTTCATCACAGCCCTATGCTTAAGAGAAGTCTTTTAGTTTCATTTTCCTGTTCCAAGTGCTTAAGATCATGTTTCATATTCTAATAAATAGCCCTAAATCTAAACACTTAAGATGAGCAACTAGTCAGAAGGAAAGTAAAAAGCAAGTGATAATTTCTACTCTTTGTTATTTAATGGCGGAAAAGAGCCCATTCAATTACCCAGTTTTCTCACCACAGAGAATGAAGTGACTTACCCCAAAACAAGTGACATAAATAATGCAAAAAACAGATCACTATATCTCCCATAGAGTAGTTGTTAAATGAACAGTTCTTCTATTTTGCTAAATAGTAAACATAGCTCATGGAAAGGAAAGCAACAAATTTCCTTTGAGAAGGAAAGAAACAGAGATGGTCAAACAAGTCATGAAAAAGAGAATGGGGGCATGCCATAGTGGATGGGATAAAAAGTGCTGTTTTGAGAACTGGATGAGAACGTCTGTGAATAAGCTTGGGAACAGCAGGTAGTAAAAATATCAAAACTGAGAAAAACACTGAGCAAAGAAGAGAAAAGTGCCTTTCAACAGAGTCAAGCTAGGTGAAGCAGAAAAGAGGCAATGCAGTTGGGTCCCCTGAGCTGCTTCCTCAAGGCTGAGATATCTGTCACTTGGGAAGTTGTTCTGGGGTAGAAATTTCAATTTGTCCATTTTTCCTGACAACTTTGGTCATAAGCTTTACTAATGTTTACAAGTTCCCAAGGAAGAAATACTGATGAATAAAGATCATGAACTAAAGGAAAACATTTTCAAGGATAGGTTGGTGAGGGCAGAATGAAATCTTACACCAAAAGAAGTTAAGATTTGACTCTATGTATTTTGTGACAAATTAACTTCTCCTCTGCTGAATACAGTAGTTCATAAAGCACCAGGCTCCTAAGCATGAATGGAAGACAAAGGAAATACATCAGGAATTTAAATAAGGCCATTTTTAAGTTAAGGGACTCAGATATGGTAAGGATAGTTTCCACTCTAGAAATGCTGTTTAGAATCAAATCAGTTATAAGATGCTTTTTAAATTACTGAGAAAAAAGGTCAAACACCTCTTTCTTACGTGAGGCTTGCTTCAATCCTTCTAACTTTAGTCTTCAGTAAAGACCCTATTACTTCCGGAAAAAAGCCAAACCCACATCAGAGTCACTTCAAATTATTTAATGGGTATGTCTTTGAACCACCCAAGCACAAAAGCAGTTCTTCAAAAATTGCTCACTTTCACATTGTCATGTCTATAAATGAACACTGAATAATGCCCATTAGTTCCCTCTGACAATGCATTTGCATAAACCAAGTGGATTCCAATGTAATAAACTCACATCTGACCTTTTTAACCTTTCTTAGTATTGATCATTCTGTAACTGGTAAAGTTCTAGAGTAACCAGTGAGTACAAAAAAAAAAAAAAGGAAAATGGTATTCTAGAAGAATGACTAAGAAAAGGATACATAAATTGGTGATAAGTGAGCTCTTAAGGGGAAAAAGTCCACCATCTAAAAAATGTGATAGGCTTTAACAATTCTACAAAATGAGCTGTTCCAAGTCCATGCTATACCTACATTATTATTATGTTTAAATCTATCAAGCAATCACAACTCATCTGATGCACAAATTAGCATGGGGTTCCCTGGATTTTTCACAGTATGTAGGCAATAAAGTCATCCATACAGTTCTTATCAAGTTCAAACTAAAGGACAGTCAAATGAGAGTCAAGCGAGTAAAGATGCAAGTAAAATGACTTTGATCATAAATCAAAGGCTAAATAGGGCCTGAACACATGAGTCTGACCCTTTAATAGTACTCTCTCCTAGCTTGGCAACCCAAGTGAGAAAACAAAGTGTAGGGGTTATCATCTGTGCAAAGACACTGTATGCTGCATCTGATATTAGTTGTCACTATCAGTGTTCAGATAAACGTAGCTGAAAATGTACAGGTAAAATTCTTATCACCAAGATTAGACTTTCATTTTCAGAGAAAAGAAAATATGAAAATTTCACATTGAATACTCAAGATAATACTGTGATCTATCTAATAGTTTGCATTAATACTTAAAATTCCTACCAATATTTGATCTCTTTCATAGCAGAAGTAGCACTATTTCCTATGTATTTGGGAGTGCTAAGCAAGAGATTCTTAACTGAATGATTAATTCTCAGAAATCCCAGTATGGATACAACAGACTAAAAGTCCTTTCTACAGCTAGAGCCACATTTGCCAAGCATCAAAACAAGTAACCTTATTGAGTGTTGCTGCAGTGAGTAGAGGCATTTCAAGTTATAATAGCTACCAGGAAATGGATGAAAAAGCATCATACGAAATAAACTTCTTGTGAAATAGTAAAATGT
The DNA here is from genome assembly GCA_019455555.1 of Galemys pyrenaicus. Classification (NCBI taxonomy): domain Eukaryota; kingdom Metazoa; phylum Chordata; class Mammalia; order Eulipotyphla; family Talpidae; genus Galemys; species Galemys pyrenaicus. The sequence continues at coordinate 13,569,308 of JAGFMF010012021.1, forward strand.
CTTCCACCAAAGAAGGTTCTCAACACTTTTTATTAACTTCTTATTTCCAAAGCAAGCCTGATACTCATTTGATTTATTCATTAAATTGAGGTGAAGTATGGAAATATGCAATTTTTAAAAATAACCAACCCAGATGATAGTGAGGTAGATGGAAAACAACTTACAATACTAGCTAAATAACCAGGTCTTAGCATATCTGTGGACAGATGTCCAATATTTGATAAAAGTAACAGTGTAACTCTGAAATTTATCTTCGATGCTATGTGATTAAAAAGACAGAAAAAAACAAAATAACAACAGATAATGACACAGTAAATTTGAGGACATGTAAGATTTGAGATGTTATGTTTAAGAAATCAGGCTCTTAAAATAACCTGGGTTAAAAATCTTACACCGTTTACTAGTTCTGTTACTTTGAGTAAATTACCACCTCTTAGTCCCAATTTTTTTCATGGGCATAATACTCAACTCTCATAGAAATTATGAAGAGTAATTCTGTGTTAAACACTCACCCAAAATTACAAAGAATGATAATGATTTAAAAAATCAACAAATAACATTTTTTAGTTAAGAATTAGTCAAGAATTCAAATTACAAAAGTAAAAAAATCATCATCTCATTATTTTAAATGAGATTTATGGTCAAGAAGCATATAAAGTGATATCAACCCCATTTGTAATCAGATAAACCCAAATCAAAATCACATGAGATACCACATCACAACCACTAGGATGGTTGTAATCAAAAAGATATTTAAGTTGTTGATGAAGATGTAGAAAATCAAAACCTGCATATATGCTGATGAGAATGTAAAATGGCAAAGCCACAGCTGAAAAACAGTTTGGCATTTCCACAAAGGCTTAAACACATAGTTACTACCATGTGAAGCAACAATTCTACTCCAGCAAATTGAATTGTAAGTAGGTATTGAAACAAAAATTTGTACATAAATGTCCACAGCATTATTCTTAATAATGCTTATTCTTAAAATTATTCTTAATTCTCAAGACGTGAAAATAATCCAAACCTCCATGAGTTAATGAGTGAATAAATAAAATGTGGCACAAAGAACTGAGTATGTATAAAAGGGACTAAAGTATTGATAATGTTAAAACATGATGAACCTTGAATACATTATCCTAAGCAAAAGAAAGCAGTCACAAAGGACTGCATATTATTGAATCCCATTTATATGAAGTGTTCAGAATAGAGAAATGTATAAACAGCAGTTTAGTAATTTCCACAGGCGGAGGGTAGAGAGAGGGATAGTTTCAGTATAATGACTATATGATGGGGATTTCTTTGGGGGGGGGCGGTTAATAAAAATGTTCTAAATTTAATTATACTGATAAATTCTTAACTCTGAATATACTATGTCATCAAATTATACCATTCAAATGGGTGAATTATATTGTATATGAATTAAATCACAATAAAGCTAGTTTTAAAGAAATATATATTATATAATATATATAATGTGAATGTGTATGTATGTATGTGTGTGTGTATATAAATACATAAAGAAGGAAAGCATCCTTGAATGCTAGAAATCCATCATGCTCTCCAGGTCTCTGAACCACCATTACCCCCAACTTCTCTCTGGTGGGGCTGGCAGTTTCAGGAAGTCCTCCACAGAAGGACTATTGCCACAGAAGCTGTTTGCAAATTTCTGCCATTAATAGTTCTGAACAATTTCTATAGTTCCCAAAGCTACTCATTCAATTTTGTTTTTAATTCTGTAATATACCTAGACTTTTTCCAATAAATACCCTTTTTTTGCTTATATAATCTCTGTTTAGGTTACTTGCAAGCACAAGACAGTATATGATATACAATCTATAGGTTCCTATTCTTTCTCAAGAAGTATTTCTTTTAAAATGTTGCTACAAATACTAATACAATTATTACATACATAGTCACATATCCATATATAAATATTTCTTAACAGCATATACTACATATATAATAACTGCATCATAATTGATTTTGTAATTCTCCCATTAAGAATTAAAGTTAACTTATTTTAATCCATTTTTCTTTTAAAATCAAGAGGAATAGGGAACATTATTAAAAATATAGTAGGTAAAAATCCAACAGAGCTTGTAGTTCAAAAAATAGTTTACATACTTTTAGATATGAGAGGAATGTGGAAAAATAATTCCTAATCAACTTTTGTTTATCATTAGTATACAAGATAGTATAGAACAATTACAAAATAATTACTCATCAGGAAATAAGTAAAATTGCATGACAATCATCTTATACCAGTGGAAGACATGCAAATTCAATTCACTTTATTAAATGTCAACTGTGTAATGTTTTCCAATGTGCTGATTTTTTTGGCCTTCAAGACATCCAAAAAAAAGCTTACAGTTTAGTAAATTTTTCTACTCTAGTCAACACTTTGCAATTATCTCAAATACAGAAACTGATAAAGAAAATTTCCAACACAATAAAATATGCTTAGAACAACAAAGTTCGTGACTTTTATTATCATAATATTCCACACTTTTTAATATTTATTTAATTATTTCTCTAAACAATTCTATGAGGCAAATATTGTTATTATAATTATCAAAAGGCATTGTAGTTATAATTGGTAAATTTGGATGTGAAATCAGGTCTTTCTATCTCTAAAGTTCCTTAATCAATACCTCTGTAATATCATAATAATGATTTAATGGTTAACTAAAAAGTTTCTGTAATATGTCATGACTGTAAAACATCCATATTTACCAAAATCCTACAAGCAATTACCAAGCTAATTTTCTGAATTAGCACAAACTGTTTATATACATGAATTCTTTACTTCTTAAAGAGTTACTTTACTTGAGAAGTTACCACACCAGGTTCTTAAGTACTTTGAAAAAGGTGAAATCAAATTGATATACTATGACTGTTAAACACAAAAAGCAGGTTAGCATACTCTAACTGTGCAATTATTCTATATGAGAAAATAGGTACACCATTTCCATAAAGTATAAAATAATATACAGTGCATCATAAGTATTACATTGTTTTGCAGTAGGTCTTTCCATATATATGCATATGTGTAAGTAAAATGATATTTATCAAAAGTCTAATGAGACCATTTTGCATCCCAGTTACTGAAAAGCTAATGAGAAAGTAGAATACAACCTGTCTATTAACTGAAAAACAGAATACGTGAAATCTATATATGGTGAGAGAAAACCAGAATTAAAAATAACATGTCACTAAAAGTTTTTCATAAGCTTTACAGTTAAAAGAATTCTCTTAGAAAAAGAATGACCACATATAATGTCCAGTTAAACTGATAGGTAAATGAAAAGTTATATTCTATTCAAAGAATTTATTTTTATTTATAAATTACATATATATTTTCTCAGGACTATAGTTGTTATAGGTGTTGAAATACAAAAGAAATTTTAAACTTCAAGATAAATGACGATGCTTACATGGTGAAGTACAATTTTATAACATTGCAACTTCAATCACATATTAGATTGTTGTACTTCAGGAAAACATTGTTGGTATTTCATCAAGCCAAAAAAAAAGAATAGTTCCCTCATCATATGAATCTAAGTGGAAAGGAAAGGAATCACCTGAAAGGCAAGCGGGAATGCCACTCATTTTCTTAAATAATCATAATATTAGTCATGACAATAAATATCTGAAGATGTCCATCATCTAAAATAAAAACTGTTAAACATGTAATTGCAATTTATTTTACCATCACATACACAAGAGCTCATTTTAAGATGAATAAAAATAGCAAATTGGAAGTCTGGAGTTTTTGATGAAAAAGCATTCATGATCAACTTTCCAAACCAAGATCATGGTTTAACTTTTCCTAATATTGATAATGAGATTCATATACAGACAAAGTTATAGGTAAAATAAAATCTATATGTATATTATAAATGACAAATGGTCTCTGTAGATAGATGAGTATTATGAATTATCTAAATAAAAATCAGAAGTAATTTACAAGAAGTCAGGGAAAAAAGCTCCCTAAAAAACTTTCTGTTACAACCAATCATAACATAAATTAACATGAAAGAACTGAACATCATTAATTTATTTGTCAGGAAAGAAAATTATAATTATTGTACCTACATAATTTGAAGGCATTTCAAAACAATATGTCTTTTTGGTAACACTTATCCGATGGTATATTTATTAGTTATCCTATTTTGGCACTGCCAAGAGAGTTTTTAAACATTTACAATGAAACAGGGCCTCCTTGTGGTGCAGTGGGTTGGGCAATGCACTATGAGGCAGACTACAGCCACTGCAGTATGAGTTCGATCCCTGCTACTGGCCGGAGAGGTGACCCACATGGCACAGCAGACCTTTCCTGCCTTGCCCGCTGCTCTCCTCAGCAGTTTATTTCGGTCGATCTGCCTGTTCTGCTCCCCGCTCTGTCTCTGGTGGATCCTCTCACCGCCCACATCTCTGGCCTGTACTGCAGTGCTTGTATGCATAAATAAATAAATCTTTAAAAAATAAACATTTATAAAGAAACACCTTCTACCTTCAAAATGAGGTTATACTTTACATCCTCAAAGAATCTGAATTCACATATTATATGTGTCTTGACTTCTACAACATGCTCCAGCCAGATAATGCAATCTAGTCATATGGTTCTCTTCATACAATTGACAGGAACATTCACAAGTTAATAAAAGCAAAACTATTCACCTAAGTAGAATTGAAAGAACTAGTTCTACCTGTTCTGACTTTTATTTTACTTTAAAATGCTAGTCCCTTGAAATTTAATTTCTTGAGTTAATACACAGCTATTAAGAAGCAGCAGACTGATAATCAATACCTTTACTAAAAACCATTCCCCAGGCTCTATTAAATATAAGCACCAGAGTTATGCAAGATGGAAAATATCCAATTAGGTTTTCCTGGACCAATTTAGCTTGTCCAGGTATTGAATATTTTGACAATAAATATATTCACACTCCAGAGTTTGTGAGAGAAAAATTAGCCCTTTAATCAGCAGTAGAACCAGTCTAGAAATGAGCCAGCTGGCTTATCTCTGATACACTCTCAGATGTATCATGTCATCAGAAATTTTTAAAAATACCAGATGTAAATTGGTAACTTCAGAGTACAAACTTACGGTCAGCTCTCCTTACAAAAAGTACACAGAAACTGTTTCTCTAAAGTATTTAATTTTAAGTGAATAAAAAAAAATCAAGTCATTCTCATAGCTATACATTTTCCATATTGCCAGAAAAAAAGAACCAAGCAGCGTTCCTTCTTCAATAATAAGTAGATCTGGGAATGATGGAACCATATTAGCACTGGGTGCTTATATTTCAACCAGTACTAAGACACAGTGCACAAACAGTTGTAGATGATTTAATTTGGATAGTTAAAATACTGCCCTTGAGCCTATGTGAACAGCTCTACTGGACTTGAGTCATTCAATTAATATATACTGAGCAAACATGTTACACCAGGCATTAGACTTGGCCCTAGACTTGGCCCTAGAAATATAAAGGTTCAAAAAAAAAAATCAAAAATATGTGGAGTTTTGTGAGGAGATACATGCAGAAAAAAAATGTTAATGATACTTTATAAATCCAGTAAGAGGCTTTTAATATAAATTTGCTGCCATCATACTGAATGAGCACTCATATTTCTGAGTACTGGGGTAGCTAGTTGACTACCAGACTGCAGAGTTATAAGGCCCAGGGGTGCAAGGAAGAATAACATTAAAGACAATAAAGAAGAGAACAACTCCACTAACTAGAGATAGACATCTAGGGAGGAGAAAAAGGCATAAAAAAGGTAGAGTCACAGAAAAATAAATGTTTTAAGGAACTAACAGTAAAAAGGATCAAATAAGGAGAGTAATTCAAAAAAGTACTGAAAAGTGTACAACATTTGGCAAGTAATTGATGACTTTTATGAAGCCATTCATCACAAGGAAAACTGCAGGAGGTAGAGCGACTGAGTAGAGACAACTGTTTCTAAAAAACTACTTCTGGAATAAATGAACAATGACGTAGTCATTAAATACAATAGTTAAATAATCAAGGGATGGTTCAGAGTGCTTTCCTCGTTTTTTGAAATAACAGATCCTTGAATATGTTCAATAGCTAAAAAAAAATCCACCAAAGGGACAGTTTTTAAAAGACAAGAAATGAGAGCCTGCCTAGTGGTGCAATGGGTTAAGTCTCAACACTATGAAGCTATCAGCAGCCACTGCAGCAGGAGTTTGATTCCCCGCCAGGGAGTTAACCCACATGGTGCCGCAGAACCCTCCTGCCTCTCCTGCTGCTCCCCTCAGCGGTGTATTTCAGTCAATCTGCCTGTTTTGTTTCTCACTTTGTCTCTGGTGAATCCTTTCACCTCTTCGTACCTCTAGCCTTGTATGCATAAACAAATCTTCTAAAAATAAGTAAATGAAAGACAAGAAATGAGATAATGAATCAAGGAGAAGAGTGTGGGAGAAGATCTAGAACATGGATAAACAGAAGAAAGAACATCTCTTCCTCTAAAAATGACAGTGAAGGTAGATGAAAAGACTGTGATCACTTCTCATACAGATAAGAACTCTATATTCTTCTGTATTAAAATATTTCTCAAATAATCACTGCACTCTTTCAGTTAATAGTAACTCTTATGTACACATTGCAAATATCTGATTAATATTTCTGTGTAGCAAATGTTATCAAGTCAAGGGCACAGATTTATCATAGTAAGGGCAAGTCAACTTCCATCTATTCCATGACCAGTAATTTAATATGCCTTAATACAAAAAAAAAAAAATCCTGAGAAATGATTGCTATTAGTCTTCAAAGGGAAATGGAGGAGAAAAAACGTGAGCTAGTGTGTCATGGAGAAAGAATATGTTTATGCCCCTCTATATTTTGTACCTGTGTACACTGGGTAGTGACTAGTTGATAAGTCAAAAGATTGCTTCTTAAATTCTTCTTGTTTGGGCAGGCAAATTAGTTTAGAGTGTTTACCCATGATACAAAGGCCTTCTGGGCCTCCTTACTTTAAAAAAAAAAAAAAGGGACAGTGCTGATACAGTATTACTGGGTTCCCACAAAGTGCTGTGGGACTTTAGGGGAAGGAGAGATGAACTGTGACTTGGGGCAAAGACCAGCCTTGACAAGGTGTTTAGTGCCAGAGGAACAAAACTTAATGTAGCAAATTCTAACTGATTTATTACGGGAAAGAGAAATAAATAACTAGTATAACAAAATACTTAATTAATAGAGATCTAAATAAGTCTTACAAGATCATAGGTGAAGCAGTGATACTTATATCTAACTGGGCAGGTCAGGGGAGATCTCCTTGATATGGGAACATAGGAAACAGGTTTTTTTTTTTTTAACTTGTACACATGAAAGTAGGAGAGGGGATTTCAGGATGGTCAGACTGAGAAAAAGAAACAAAAATTTAGTGTTACTTTTGTGTTTGCCTGTTGCCTGTTGGCTAAGGGCTTTTGGATAAGGGAATTTTGTCTTATTGAAATTTTTTACAGACAAAATGAATCAGTGAAACAGTCAATGAAACTGAGAACAAAAAGGCAGCCGGCTGTTGGGGCTGCCCCCCTGTATAGTTTACAAACATCTTCAAACTGGCAGAAGTTAAGAAGTACATAGATGATGATTAACAAATACTGATTTCTAACATATTATTAATAAGGGAAAAACCTTATAAAATATATTAAGCATACAAAGACTTCCAAATGTTCCCACTGTACACTTAAGGAAATTAAGTCTTAGATAAGTGGGTTCTACAAGGACCCATTCAGCAACAGATATTAAATAAACACCTTCCACATGCAGTATGGTGGGACTGAAGCAGTCTCATCTTGTGGACTTTCTCTTTAGAAAGGGAAAGATAATAAAATAAATAAAATGCTTATCAATTGGTGCTAACAGGAAAATAAGGCAGGGTGGGTAGGTGGTAGAGGTTTTGAGTAAGTTAGTTGAAGACCTCAATGACAAGATGACATTTGACCTGAATAAAGAGAGAGATAACCAAGTGGTTAGTATCCTGATCTGAATTACAACTCAAATCTTGCTTTCTATTACTAATGTCTTTTCATATACAGAAATTTGTCTCTAAAAGAAGATGATGTTGACTACCAGGAAAGCAGCAGGAAAAGCAGTGTCCTATTCTCAGGATTTTGGAGCTTTTAGGAAAGTTATTGAGAAAACCCTGCATAGGGTCTAGAGCACCATCACACAGATGTGAGTCCCAACCACACATTTAGGTCTCCCCAAGATGCCAAATGGTAATTTTCACTAATAAGACTATAAATGCCACTCCAAATAGTAGAATCTTAATGTTGTAGCTAAACAATGTTAGCTCTTTCTGTTTTTTTAATTATTTTTTAAGATTTATTTATTTATGCATACAAGAACTGGAGTAAAGGTCAGAGATGTAGGGGGTGGAGGGTGAGAGGACACCAGAGATAAAGTGGGCAACAGAACAGGCAGATTGATTAAATACACTGCTGAGTTTCTCAAAGAAGCAGGTGAGACAGGAGAGGTCTGCTGCTCCTTGTGGGTCAGTTCCCTGGCCAGGGATCAAACTTGTGCTACAGTGGCTGCCTATAGCATCATAGTGCTGAAACTTAACCCCTTGTGTCACCAGGGAGGCCCTCTATTGTTTTTAAAAGCAAATGTCCTGGGTGATTTTTTGTGATTTCTATCAAACAGAAGTTATCTCACATTACTCTGAATTATCTGGCCTTCACAAGACCAAAAAAAATAAAATAAAATAACTGTAATAAAATTTTCTGAATTACAAAAGGAAACCACAAATATCTGGCCTTGTACCCAGGTGACTATCTTCCTAAGACACGACTTACATTTTCCAGTGAAGTATTTGTATAGCTCAGTTAACATCCCCTACCAATCAGAAGTAATATTTGGTTCAGAAAAGACTCAACTTAAACACTGTTCCAAATGATTAACAAACAACCCGATATAACCATCTCCATAACAAATTAATATCTTTGCTCATGACACTTTACCTTTTCATTTACCTAGTTTGTCCCAAATGTCACTTCTCTTTCTGAACTCATATATTCATTAATTCTCTTAACAAACATGAATTGAATACCTATAATAAGCCAAGTACTTTGCTAGTTAAGTGTGTGTAAATGATACATGTGTATATATACACACATATACATTAGAACACATACAAAATATATACATTGGCCCCGGATGACCTCCATACGGCAATACTTCTAAGCATACCAACAATTTAAATTCAAGTGTGAATGTAAGTGTATTTCTGTATGTGATTTTATATTTTAGAGGGGGAAATAGGATAAAAACAACTAAAAGTAAACTATGCAATGACAGGTGAATCACAAAAGACTCATGAGAAAATATAAACACATTTAAAAAAAAAGAATCTAGTGAGCCTTTACTCACTTCTCTTTCCTGTGCAAAATTGTCTCAACTGGTAATCAACTGTCTTGCGGATATTATGTTTGCTCCCTGTGTTTCTTGTAGCTTACATAGAGTCAAGAACTACCTTTAAAGCTATTTGTAAAAATATCTATGGCATAAACTTGAAGTTGACAAGTAATTACATGTTGTCTTGCAAAGAAAATTCAACATAAAACAGCTCCACAAACACCAAAAATCTGTGTGTGTGTGAATACATATGTATACATATTGTATATTTCAGAAGCAGACAGCTCTGCTTCACAGAAGAGGCAGAGGAGATTTAACCAAGACACACCTTAAGTATCTGTCTCACCATTAATTTATTTTAAATTTTATTTTCCTTTTCATGTCACAAAGCACTTATTCAAAAATAGCAGAAGAATGCCTATATCCATATGTTGTCCTGTAGAAAGAAAAGAAAATACTATTATTTGAATTTCTTGTTCAAACACTATAAGAATAAAAGAACTGTTTTCAGAAATGATGAGATTCCTGCAGATAACATTTACCCACAGGATTTGAGGCTTTTTTTGTGACATAAAGTACAGAGCACTTTGAGGATGGTTACAGATGCAATGGCACAGAAAAGGCTTTTAACTTTGGCTCATTTCCTCTGACCACCATGCCTCCATTCTAAATTATAACCTCTCAAAGCTACAGATCCTTTAAAACTAGTTTTTAAACTACCTTTCCTTCACATCATCACAAACTAAGAACACTTTGTTACTTGAAAATAAAGGCAAGAAATTATTGAACTCAATAACTGTTTTCATTATTGTAAAGCAATAAACCAGGCTCAACAAAAAACTGTTTTTACTAATAGCTATCAATTACTGACCCACCAAAAAATAAATCCAAAACAGCCAAAGAAATATGTGTCTTAACAATATAGATGGCATCTTACTCAGAAACTATCAGAAATGGCTAGCATATATCCCATTGCTATTATTATCATCCATAAATGAGAATCTTAAGCTAGCACTAAGATCCTATCCACATCTTAGAGTAATAATCTTTTTAAAAATAAAATACTAGAGAACCTCATTTTTAACTTAGGAATTTATTCTTTATATAATCCATAACAAATGCTATCTGGTCAGTGAAATCACTATTGGACTCCTTACAGCACTTTATATTCAAAGGAAAATATTTAATAGGGAAACATCTGGCCTTTCCTTGGCTGAGAGTGAGGAATTAGCTGGCATAGTCAGCAAGGATAAGACCAAATATTCAACAAACTAGTTAGGGGATAATAGAACCAAAGCAAGAAAGGGGTCCTGATGACTGAGAGATTGGTTACTTATGGGGGGGGGGGGCGGAGTTAAGCAAATAAGTAACATGTTAGAAATAATGGAATAATAGGAGCCAGGTCTTTCAATGTTGGGGAAGACAACACCAAGTATAAAAAGGGGAAAGGAAAAATAAATCCTGCCATTTTGAATTAGAATTGCAGATAAAATTCTTTTTTTTTTTTTTTTAAGATACATGAATTGACATTGATGACAAGTAGTCAGATAGAGAGATGAACACCTCTAGAAACCAGATTGTGGTTTCTAAATGTCATTCTCTACCAAAAGGAACCAAAAGGCCTGGGTAGTTTTAGTCCTGGGATAGGGAAAAATAGAAGATAAGCCTAAAATGTTGTTTAGCATATTTAACTGAGCATCATTTTTGTGGCAATTCTGCCCAAACATATGACCTGAATCTACTCATGAGAAAACATCAGATAAACTCAAATAATGAAGAAAAGTTTGGCTATACTCTTCAACAAATGTCAAAGTTATAAGAGACAGGCAAGACTAAGGAAAGGTCCTGAATGAAGAAGACCAGAGGGCCAGGATAACTAAACACAAGGCATGATCCTCAATTCCTGACTGTAAGGAACCTAAGTAACTGTGACACTGGAGATTATGAATGTGACCTGTGGATGACATGGTACTAGTGTATTAATATTAACTCCCTGTTTTGATGATTCTATTGAGGTTATGTGGGGAAACACCCTTATTTTTAGAATATACTCGCTGAAGTGCTAAGGGAGTACTGGGATTTCCCTGTCAGCAACTTTTACTCTGAGCCAGAAAAATCTTCAAAATAGCAACAATGTGTAAGAACAAAGAGAGAGGAAAGAAAAAGGAGAGAATACATTAAGACAACCTGTAACAAAATGTTAATAGAACAGAAGTCTGAGTGAAGAACATGTGTGAGTTCTTAATCCTATGAATATATTTCTATGAACGCTAAAACATCATAAAAGAAAAAGTTCTTAAAAGAATGTTCAATCATAAATGTTAATATACTGTTAAAAAGTCTTAACTTTATTAGAGGCTTCAATCAGCTGTGAATTTTTCTAAGAAAAAGGGTATATTATGGCTAGAGGCAAAATATAGACTACATAATTCTAAAAGCATTGAAACAAATTGAGTGAGGATATTAAACTGTCTTTTATCTAAAAGGGAGTTGTTTATCATAAACATAGCTTAAAAAAAATGTGAACACTGCCTGACTAGTGGTGATATGTACAACTAGGAATTATATATACCTAAAAATTTCAGACAGAAAAAAAAAAAAACTCAGCTAAAATTTCAGAAAACCTCCAGCAGACTAAAAGAAGGCTGTGCAGACAAAGAGATGCAGCTCTCAGACCCCAGGTCAAGGAGGAACTTGTCTACTGCCCTCATGCGCTCAGGGAGTTTGGTCACAAGGTGGCCACTTCAACATCTGCTTCAACTACACATGCAACCCTGGGGCATTCCACTCACAAGACAGAGACAACTCTGAAGGCGACACTGCACCCAGAGCTCCTGCTGGGGGTACCTCAGGCTTTGCCAGGCCTGCATGGCAGTTTGGCTTTTTTGTTCACGTAGTTGTATAGAACCACTCCTCCTTTCACAAGCGGTCATCCCTGACATACACCTTGCACCCCAAACTCCATATCAGTGATTACTTCTAAGGACCACAAGCTACAGCAAGGCCCTTCTTTACTATTCAATAAAACATAGCTTGATATAGGCACATCTGATAATCCTTATTTGTCAGTAATGTTATTTCTGACTCACAAGACAGTGTAAATTTTCTTCAGGTAAATTCTGCCTCTAACTCTCATCCATTTTACCTCCACATACTGTGTGACAGAAGAATTGTACTTTCCCCTTTTCCTGTTAGCCAAATATAAAAGATAATCATTGTTTAAACAACAAATTTCCCTCTTATGGTCCATTAGCTCCTGCTGCTTGTTCCTGTAGTGAAACTGAAATATAACAAAACGATTTCCATGGCAATAGATAATAATCTAGTAAATGTGAATTTCTGACTTAGCAACAGAACAAAAAAGAGGAGATTATGGGACTGCAGTGGGACTAAATTTCAATTTCCATCATTGCATCATATTATAAAACAAAGAAAATATGAACAAATGCATACTCAAAAAAATAGGATGAATAAAACTCTATAGGACAAATTTAAGAAAAGGATCTCAGTAGTCATTTATATTATCACTCCCTACCATTACTATCAAAATATATTCAACTGTCATGACAAATTTTACTCATACATTTGAGAATTCTTACTTTTATTGAAAAATACATTACCTCCTATAATGAATTTCCTATTACTAATACATCCCATTACATTCATTCCTAATTATCATAAATATGGATTTTGGTTAACATGTAAATGAAAATTTCTCAAAGGACTACAGAATTTCTAGAAAGAACAGGAACAGAAGGACTGGACAGTGTGTGAGCATCACAGATACAGCAGCAGATCTGCAGCCTACTCTGCAGTTAGCAGTGCTCGCCCCCACCTCCCCACATGAAACACTCAGCCATTGGGCAGGATGCTGTCAGGTCTGTCTACCATGCACTTGCTCTTCTCTCCTCAGCTACCAGTTGTTCTTGTTACTGTAATTGTCTAATTTAATTAAACTGTTTATAATCAAATGAAATACAAGTGCAACAAAAACATTTTATAAATCTAAGAAAATATGGAGAGATATAATAAATATGAATCACTGAAAACATAAATAAGTTGGGTATTAAAGCTAGACTGAGGACAACTAGAGGAAAATTTTTTAAATCTAGAAGGGTTCTATATTCAGATTGTGTTGTGCTTCAAATTTTTGCCCTTTTTAATAAACCAACATGTACCCAGTAGATAATGCATTCTCTCTGTGCTTTATACAAAAATTGACTTCTCCAAAGACATACAAATGACGAACAGGGTCATATCAAAGAGACAAGAAACAAGAGCTAATTAGGATGTGAGAAAAAAAGGAACCCTTCCACACAGTTGGTGAGATTGTAGAGTGGTTCAACCTCTATGTTTACTGTTTTAAACAAAGATGCCATGACCCAGCAATTCCACTCATAGGCTTTTACCTGAAGAATACAAATAACTAATTCAAAGGAAAACATGCACGCCCATGTTCACTGCAGTACTACTTACAATAGCCACGCTGTAGAAACAGCGTAGTGCTCAAGTATAGATGAATGGATCAAGAAAATGTGATATACACAGTGGAATACTACTCAGCTAGCAAAAAAATTAAGCTCTTGTCATTTGCAATACAGGTTTGGAAATGGAAAGGATAATTCTAAGTAAAATAAGCTAGAAGGAAAAAGTCAAATATCAGATAGTGTTATTTATATGTGGAATATATTAAAACTAAACAAAGGGCCACATAAAGCCAAATAAAAACTAACCCTAAAAAGTTGACTATAATGCTGAGGCTGTCACACAGTCAATTATGTAATTGGACATGTTTCCAATCTTTTAAGTGTCTTTGACAATGGATTTGTTGGCTATCCAGGAAAAAGGATACCTGGACCAGTCAAGCCACTTTTTCCTATAGTAGTCACATTTCAATGGTCATTATCTCCTGTTCACTGGAAATGTACAAGAGCTACCATAAAAAGATTTTCTATCATGGGTGACATAGCACTTAGATATTAAACTTAGATAGTAAAATACCAGATGTGACTAGTTTTATTCTAGCCTACTGTACCTCACCTGGGTGGTGCGGTTTCTACAGCTAGGCTATTGTAAGTAGTGCTGTAGTGAACAGGGGCATGCATGTTTCCCTTTGAATTAGTTATTTGCATTCTTTAGGTAAAGCCTGTTATATCCTTAACCCTCCCTCTCTAATTTCCTTGACCCTTAACTCAGTGCTTCTCCTAATTATTCAAGCACTGTTTTAAATCACACTACTTCTAACACCAAATGAGAGGTGTTTTTCTGGGTGACACAACCCAATTCTGACATCAACAATATGTCCTAAAATTCAACTCAGTTCTGAATTTAACAACCCAGAGATATCATCAGACTCCACAGATGTAAGGGTTCAGTTCCTAAGACTTACCTTCAAGATTACCCACACTTTGTCTGACTTGGCTACAAAGCTGCAGAGGGAAGTTACCAAAATGCACCACTTTAAGAGTCAATTTTTTATTTGATTCATAAAACATTTTACTTATTATTGCAGGGTTATTATCAAGGATACAAGCAAATAGCCAGGTGAAAAAAAAAAGAGATAGGGTAAGGTCCAGAAGGTCCTGAGCACAAGAATTTCTATTCTTTTGCAGTTGTACAGCCCTCTTAACACATCGTTGTTTTCACCAACTCTGAAGCTTTCTAAACACCGTCATTTAGGAGCTTATTAACGTTTCATAATATAGGCATGACTAATTAGATCATGGTTCACTGGTGATTTACTCAACCTCTAGTCCTGCTCCCCTCTCTGGATATTGTGAAATGGGAATGAAAGTTCACAAGCTTCCAGGCCAGGTTTGATGGCCTGATGCCCAGCCCCCATCCTACTGCTATCTGAGGGTATACTGCTATTCATTAGAATAAAAGTCATTCCTATTTTATTATCACTCAGAAAAATCCCAAGGATTCAGAAGCTCTGTGCCAGGAACTAGAGACAAAAAAAGAAACCTCTTTCTGTAACACAACTATGCATTAACTTCTTTCTCTTTTTTTCCTACTTTTCTAGACAACCTTACAATAGCAGCTCTGTACTGTGACCAAGTCCCTGCAACTGCTCCCCTCATAATATCTGTCCTGAGAAACTTTCCCCATTTTTCCTTCCCTTATCTCTTCCTGTCTCCATTTTGCAGCATATAATAGGCAGGATTTAGATCATTACATATTTTCAATGAGACCTACACTGTAGTCTGTTCTGCTCAAGGAATAGCTGCAGTCTGTAAACTCCGCATGCTAGGATAAACAATTTAGTTTTGCTCCTGACATCTTATGTAAGAGGGAATGGCTTACAGGCTTACTATCTCTAGAAATAACACACCCCTAGAAACAGAATGTCTACTGTTCAATGTTCACTTTCTGTTTTGATTTTTAAATCTTATCACCATCCCCTACTGCTAAGAGCACAGCTTCGCAACTTAATGTGTAAAACAAACAGATAATAAACCTTGGCCTCTGCTTCCAGAAAAAGCTATCACTACCTGAAGATTAGAGACAGGTAGACCACTCAGAACATTTTTTCTGCTGAACAGATGAATGAATGATTAAGGAGATTTTTTTTTTTTTCCCTGAAAAAGGACAGGCCCAGAGAGAGCCAAGAAATGGGGACAGGGACTCCCTGATGGTGCAAGAAGTTAAGTACCACACTATGAAGCATCTGCAGCCACTGTAGCATGAGTTCGATCCCTAGCCTGGGAGATGACCAGTACGGTGCAGCAGACCTCTTCTGGTTCATTGGCTGCTCCCCTCAGCAGTGTACTTCAGAAGATCTGCCTGTTCCATTCCTTACTCTGACTCTGGCGAATATTCTCATTCCCCTCTGGCCTTTACCCCACTTCTAATATGAATTAAAAATCTTAAAAAAGAAATGGGGGACAGATACTAAACTTCATTCTGAATTAAAGCAATTTACTGTTTTTTATTACCATATTATCATATTTTCATAATGTTCTCCTTTCAGTGATAAGTTTTAAAACCTGATCTTCAAGGTAGGAAACAACTATTCATCAGTCTGCTAATCCACCCTCACATCCACCAACCAATTAATTTCATTGATTAGTATATGATTTTTAAATCTTGGCATTTCTGAAATCAAGATATATCGGAAGACATATCTGTATTGTCAAGGATATCATAGCATTTTTTTCTTTCTTAGTGGAATAAAAAGGATGCCTCTTTGATTTGATAAAATTAACTTCTTCTCTCACCAATCTCTGGTTGACCACCTGATATAATAATTTATCTAAACCAATTAGCATTGAATGTGGTATATATAGTAAGTGCTCAATAAATTTTAATTGCTGTTCTCAATATCCATCATCATCGTGTTTCCAAACAAATTACAGAAGTTTCAGAAATACAAATTACAGTTCTGATGTAACTCCTTATTCTATTTTTTATTCTATAATTTTGTCTTTGTTTGTCCTAACTTTCTAAACTTTTCCTTTGTCTCTATGTGAGAAGACAGTAAAACATCTGATGTAACTGATAAAGGCTATCCTAAATCACATCAAAGCCTTTAAACATTAGATCTTTTCATTAGATACCACATCAAAAAAACTAAGAATCTTACTAGATAATAACTATAAGACAATTTCAAAGTTAGAAGTCTTCATAAATGGCTCTAGCCAATTACTTTTTTCCCAAGTAAAAGTACCAAGTCATATTTTCAAATAACGTAAGCTATTTTTCTTATGCATCACTCTTCTACCCTGTCACTTTTTTTGTCTCCCTATATAGTAATCTGATAGGCAGTTCTGCTTCAATTAGAAGGCAATAAATTTTTCTACAGAGTAGACCTTAAATTTTCTTATTACAAAAAAAGCAATGGTCTTTACGTATCAGGAGGGAGGTATTAGATAATGCTATGGAGGTAATCATTTTGCAATATATAAATCTACCAGATCAACTCATTGTACACCTTAAACTTACACAATGGTATTTAATCATTTCTCAGTAAAGCTGGTGAGAACAATCAAATAATTTTAAAAAACATAGCTCAAAAATTGTTTGCGTAATGATACACTACTTCTTTTTTTTTTTTTTAAAGATTTATTTATTTATGCATACAAGCACTGGGGTACAGGCCAGACGTGTAGGGGGGTGAGAGGATTCACCACAGAGAGCGGGGAGCAGAACAGGCAGATCAACAGAAGTACACTGCTGAGGGGAGCAGCGGGCACAGCAGGA
>JAGFMF010012021.1:13590243-13638991 GCA_019455555.1 Galemys pyrenaicus
GGGCAAAGACGGGGATGAGGGCAGAGGGTGCACAAGGGACTGAGGTGATGGTGCACCGGTGAAATAGTGGTGGGTAGTCCCTGGGGACTACAAATGATGTCAAGTATAATTAATAAATAAAAATAATAAAATAAAATAGAGTTGCTATTTAAAGATGGTCAACAATAAGGATAGTCAACTTTTTTACGCATTTAAGAAGAAACAAAAGACAAAAAGTTAAATGACTATTCCAAAATCCCCTACAGTTTGAGAATGAAGTATAAAACCCAAAACTGTATTCTTCAAGATGTAAAAAATCATGCAGAGAGTCATGATAGGGTGGGATAAGGGTTCCCTTCTAGTGTAATAACGTTAAAATTGTGATACTTTGATTCAGAAGGTAGTGTACAAACTAAATGTCAAAGAGTCATCACAGTTTATAAATATGAAGTAATATTTGAGAAAAATTAGTCCTGCTATTTTCAAGCATTTTGAAGAGCTAATGGTTACTTTTTTAACCAATTTATGTTTATAAAGCTAATGTCTGGGAAACCCCAAACACATATACTAATTAACTTACAGCAAATGACAGCTAACATACAAGGAGTTTTATTGTGAAGGCACAACTTACTCATTTTTAACACTGCCCTAGTTCACAGTAGCTTATCCACTTGTCTAGTAAATATATAGCCACATAAACTCATACCAGTCAATCTATTTTTAAAATACTTTGAAGTAAATCTGAGTCAGGTTCAAAACAATTAAAAATGGTTATCTCAAACAATTAAAATATTAGAAGCATTAAGAATTATTCAGAACCTGTTAGCAAAAAGTGTTTGCCTAGCTGCTATTGTAATGACAATGAAAAATTTTGCTTCTTGATGATCTCATCTAGAACACATTATATTTGACAGAATGTAAATGCACTCAAATATAATATGCACATAAGGAATACCAATATGACCACCCTCTCCCACAAAGAAAAAATGACTTTTAAGCACAACTCTGAAGGATTTTACTGCCTTTTAGAACTCCCTTTTTTTCATTTAGGAATAATCAATGATATATAACAGTTCATAGAAAACTCAAGCACTTAGCTATCTTAGTGAAAAGAGGTATAAACTCCACTTTTGAGCCATTTGAAAGAAAATTAAATTTGGAGAGGACATCACTTCATTCTTAAAGTCCCTGCACACTAAAAATAAAATTCATTCTAAACTTCGTATTTGACAAAGACAATAATATCAAACAGCAGCCCACAATTCCCTAAAGGAATGACGTCAATTGGCATTTCTTAAATTAATTCAGTGACCTACAATAATACGAGTTCTTTATACATAATATCTGTCAGTAGACTGGAATCTGAACTCCAAAAAAGTAAGCCCTCTAAAACTCTGTGTGTGTGTGTGTGTAAAGTAGTTCCTTAGCTTCTATTTTAATTGCATTCGATGCTTATAACCGTATCAGAAAAATACCAAGTTTTTTAGAACTAAAATTCTAAAAACTAAATACAACTTCAAGTGAGTGTTAGTAATGTCTAACCAAATAGCCTTCTAAGTTAAAACACTTAAAGTCTGAGAAATTCCTTTTACCAACTATGGTTTAGTATATTTAAGTGTTTATGCAGGTGGTTTATTAGCTATTTATTAGGAAGTAATATTATTTTAGCATGTTAAATAGTAGAGAACAAGAAATGCTCATATTCAAAAATGTTTTGGAGAACCATTTAGTAGTTTATTCATAAGTTAAACAAGAATGTACCACTTAATCCAGCAATTCCACATCTAGGAATCTACCCAAAAGAAACTAAAATATATGTCTATAGAAAGTCTCATAAGAGATTATCTGTAACAGCATTATTCATAATACCCCAAAATTGCAAATAACTCAAAAGTACATAAAATGGTGAGTAGATTTTTAATGGAGTACACCCTATAAAGAATATTATTCAGCAATAAAGAAGGAATGAAATACTGATACCTAGCACATGGATGAGCCTCATAATCATTACACTCAGTGAAAGGAAGCAAAAACAAAAAACTATTCATTAAATGTATTTTAAGTGTCCAGAAAGGAAACATATATAAAGACAGAAAATATATTATTGTTTCCTAGGACGGAGTACAGGGAAGAGGAACTGCAAAAAGGAACAAGGAAGATTTGAGAGATGACTGAAATGTTCTAAAATTAGATTGTGGCGATGGATATACAACCCCATAGGTTTACTATACATCATTGATATACACCTAGCATGGGTGAATTTCATAGGATACAAATTATACAATAAACGTAAAAATGAAAAGAACAAAGAGTTCATTGGTTATGTGATTCTTTCTTTTAAGAAAATGGCAAATTTCAACACCAAATTTCACTGAAGTACCTACATAATTATTAGATAAAATTGAAAAATGAGGTTAATGATTTAGCAAGCTTTGCCAAGGAGATTCTTAAATTAGCTAAAGTAATAATGATAATAGTCATAACTAATATCATTAGAGTTCACTAGGGTCAAATTTTTTCTCAAAGCTTTACATGTATTGACTCATTCAGTCCTCACCATGTCCCATGAAACAGGAAATACACAATCCCTCCTTCAGAAAAAAGATAGATGAGTATAGGGAAATTAAATAAAATGTTCAAGGTCATAGAACTGAATATACTACAAATATATTAATTAACGTATTCTCATATAAGTAATTATATCTTGAATTGCTACTAGCTTTTTACTTACATTAACAGAAAAATCAAAATATATGTTTACTATAAGCATCATATTTAAGATTGTTTTATAAGTGGCTAACTTACAATTCTAATTATCTCACAGGCCATTAAAACAATATATAGATGTTTATTGCAAGACAGTTTGGCCAGTGATTCACACATATTCACTGAAAGACTTATTATAAACAAATTCTTAAAAATGATTTAATATTGAATCAATCTGTTTACAAAGGAAATATTGTGCTATATGTAAATGAAATTTTATTCTGTAAGTCATGCCATAACATGCACACAAACACACAGTCACACTATATAATAGAGATTTTTCTTAGTGTTACAAAACAAAAGCATATCATTGTTCCTATACAGAAAAGTACAGTGAGACAAAATGAGTGTGTTTTATCTTTTTCATATGAAAGTTTAGTTATAAATTTCACATGCCAGTTAACTATGAATGGAAAATCTGGAGACAACTTCTCACATATTTTCCAATAAATCACTCTCTCATTTAGAGATAGCTTTAGATACGAAAGCTGAAAAATGAAATACCTTCTATGTAGCTATTTATTAAAAACTAAGGCACCTCATATAAATGATCAGCAAGCCTATAATATTTGACAACATTGTATTTTAACAGCCTAGTAAAACACAATACTCAAAACTATAGAAGTAACAAGTTATATTACTAAAACCAAATTCACCCTCAACATCTTTGCAGACTAAAATTGAAAAAACTACATCAGCATTTTCTGTCTAAATGATATATTTATGAAAAGCTAGAATAAAAATGGTTCTACACAATGTGTCATTTATAAATGAGAATACATGGGTTAAGGCTGACAAGCTTCTGTCAGTTAAATTGTTTTTAATGTAGAAACATTCTTCTACATAATATGTTTCCTCAAATAGTTTTCTTAGGAAATTAGGTCATTAAAATGTTCTAAACTAATAATTAGACAACTTGTTTTTATATTGGTTGTACAACTTAGTAATATGTACATTTAAGTTATTCATTTATAATTGAAGAAACCACAGCATGAAAGGAAATTAATTCTTCCTCTTAATTCTCTTAGAGTATAATGTGTCCACCTAGAAGCCATCCATCAATAATAAATTTATGATTCAATATGGATATCAGCCCATAGCTAAAAATTTCCAGATCTATATAATCAACCACATTAAATAGTCCTCCTGGGTAACATAGAGCCATGAGTAACTCTCATAATTCAACATACTCTATGGTAAAAACCATTACAATGGCATGTGTTCATTTAAAGTCCCAATTCATTTTTTAAAGAACCTGCAGACTTTGTCAATATAATGAGTGAAATCGTCAACTTGCACCAAAAAAGAATGAAAAGAAAAAATGACCTGAAGAGCAGCTTAACCTCTGCAGAAAATGCTGATTTTTTTAAGGTGTTGGTATAATTTTAATTAAATAATCCTTTGATGTCTGTATAAAGGAGTTCTATGGAATTTCTGAAAATAAAAATGCATAGTAACATAAAGTTTGCATATAAGGGTAATCAGATTCAACTCATTTAATTGGAAAAATAATTGCGCTAAGCCTATAAGATTGCCTTCCTATTTTCACATATAATTAGAAAAGTGGGAAAAATACATAAAATTATTTCAGATATAGAGGAAAAACAATGCAGGTCTGTGATTATAAAAGAAAAGGGAAACATAAATAAAGAACACTCTAAGACTTAAGACTGTCCATATTTCATCCTAGGGGTTCAGATTGTGGTATAAGGGTAGGGAAGACAAAATAGCCTGAGTGGTAAAGTTGAGATAAGAGATCAATGCTTGAAAAGCCTGAAATGGCTAGAAAATGTGAGACAGAGTGTTAATGAAGAGTGAACTATGCAGAGAAAAAGCTGTAGTAATTGGCATGGAAATCCCAATAAGGTTTTGAATATCTATCTGTGATGCATGGGGTAAAACTCCAAGAAGCCAAGTAAAAAACAATCAGAAGGGAATTATCAATTTCAAGGGAGGTACAAACTGAACAATGGACAGAATATGTTGAATACCCAGGGCATTCCAAAAATGCCATGCCTTAGAACTGAGGCTAAAGTAGCTCTAGAATAAATATTAGCTGAGCTACTTCAATAAAAGCATGAATGTGAGTACAAAAATGAACAGATTGATCTTTAAGTAATTAACTGAACACAAATAAAAAACTAAAAATTATTTAAAAGAAAACCATAAAATTCAACTGAACAATGTAAATCCCAATGTTCACTACCTATTAAAATATTTAGATAAAAGCAAAAATATAGGAAACATGTACTCCATAAACAAGAGAAAAATTGGTCAGTAAAATAGATCCAGAATTAACAAAGACAATAAATGAACATAAAAGGTCTTTAAAACAGCTATGTACCTGGTATAATTGAAAACATAAAGGAAAAATGAATATAATGAACAGAGGGAGGGAAGATATTAAAAAGAGCCAAATGAAATGTCTAAAGGTAAAAATAGATAATATTTGACATAAAAATTTTTAACTGGAAATTATCACCAAATTAGACAATGCCCAAAAATTATAAGTGAAATTGAAAACTTAATGATAACAACCATCTTAGCCAAACTACAGAGGGAAAAAAGATTAAAAAATTGAACATATCCTCAATAACATGTAGAACATCAAATAATACCAAATTTGTATAATTGTGTCCTATAAAAAGAGAGAAAAGGAGTCAAAAATTTTGAAAGAACCATGCCTCAAAATTTTCTGAATTTAATAAAAATTCTAAACCTAGAGTTCCAAGAAGTTCAGCAAGGCCTAAACATAAAAACCACTTAAAAAAGAGACAATAGGGCACATTACAATCAGATTGTAAACGTCATTAGTAAAGAGAAATACTTAAAGGCACCCAAGGGGAAAATGGTACATAAAACTGCATTTTTGAAACTATTATTTTAAAACAATAAACCTCTAGTTAGAATGAAAGAGGAACAAAATAAAGACAAAAATTATAAAAACTAGAAGTATAAGAGAGGACATTCTATAGAAGCTTCAAACTTTAAGACAATATAGGGAGTAGTAGTACACACAATATTGTACCAATATCCTCTGTAGGTTATATAAGTGCTCGAAAGACATAAATTACAAAAATAACTTTAAAAGGAGTTTATCATAACCTCAAAATTTAAATTTATAATTAAATGGACCCTCACAAAGAAAATCCAGAAGCAGATATCTTCACTAGTAAACTCTAACAAATATTTAAGGAATAAATGAGATAAATCCTATACAAAAAGTTGTCAAGAAAAAGAGAGGAAGAAAGAAGACTTCCCAATATAGCTACTAAACTAGACAACAAAGATTTCCATCATTGTAGAACTGGTACTTGTTTGACAGAAGTGGATGTACCATAAATTTTCCTCATGAAACTTAAGCTTCAGGGTTCTTTACCAGAAAATGCCAACTTCAAGATACAGAAGGGGGCTTAATATGTGTTCTCATAAATATGTATCTTTCTCAAATTTGCAAAAGATATTATAATATCTTTCTCATTCTACTACAACTTCCCCACTAGCCTCATTCCTCCTGTATCAGATGTTGTGAGTCACAGTAGGCAATTTGGGGATCCAGCAAAAAGAAAGGTGAATTGCTAATATTTTCATGTTGGGTTCTATGGGGAAGATGTATGTTATTCTCACTCATTTCCAAATGTAATAAATAATCTTACATTGCAGGAGTGGAGTGGCTTCTAGGAATGAATTTTTATCCCACTGCACCAACTCACCTAGATTCATATAAATAAAGAAGGGTGCAGGGTTGCAGGTCTATGGATATATGAATGTGTCCCATGGCAACTAGAACACAGCAGAGAGTCTGTGGGAAATTATTCCAATCATAAAATATGAAATATTATAAGCAAATAATTCAATTTTTATCAATGCCTGGGGGTTAAATCAGAAGTTCTCTTTTATTAGGAATGTAATATATAATGCATATGTAATTATAAATGCATTATATATATTTTTAGTAAGACTCACATTAAATAGAACTCAAAAATACCGTAGAGCAAAATCGTGCAGCAATTCTACAAACTATATAAGTATGTTTGAGTGAAGATGCATGCTTTACATACTTTAACTATTAATAATATAAAATAGAATTTTATTAGTCAGAATAAAGACTAACTTATCTTTCTAATCTTTGTGTAGGAAATCATATTACATATTTTAATTGTATCTTTTTTATTGAGGTACAGTTTATAACACTGTATTGGATTTAGGAGTATATGTTCAGTAAATTATATTATAAAAGCACTATAAGGATTACCCTCAGGAAAGAAAAGCAAAAAACTATACATTCTACAGATAGAGAACAAATAGCATTAACGTATGTCAGCAGTTTAAATTTTTTATCTTAAAAAATATTGTGACTATATCTTGATCACCTATTCTGAAATCTGACCTATTTTTCTTTTCCTTTTAGTCTAAAAAATATTGACCTTTGTTCATAAACTTAATTCTGTAACATTTTTTCTTAAAAAGGGCACTCCTCAATAGGTCTACATTTCAGATTCCTTTCAAAACCTTCATCTATCTCTGATGCTAGGAAATCACTTCTTGATTAAAATATACATTTACCAATTAGGACTCTCAACACCTTTCTTTCTTCATTCAACATGTGTTACTACATTTAATAACCTTGTCACATCGCTGTCATTGAACCCGAAGATTAAAAGGGTTAATTTGAAACACATCCCTTCCACTCACTCTGGAACTTATCTAATATCTTTTAGACCTTCAATATAAAAAAGCTCACATCTCACTACTACTAACACTAATGTCATTCCTGGTAATTAGGTTATATTGAGTGCCTTTGAGTTCTGTACTGCTAATGCCAGAGAACTTCTTAATACAATTACAGTTATGGTTATTCAAACGACCAGACTTTTCTTTTAGTAAACAATATATTGAACCAAATGCCAGTCTGACAGTACCAATTCATTTAAAGAAAAAAAAAATCTTAGTCATCTAATTACATTTAGATAATGTTCTGAATGACATCAACATTTATAAAACCACCTTATGTATTATGAATATGCACTTACAATATAAATTAAAAATGCCCAATAGCTATGTGCCACTTATGCAAATATTACATTACATTTTATTTATATTTCATTTCATACCCTTTACAGTTCATTAAGCCATACTTCAAATAACCTAATTTCTCATTATTGTGTAGCAAAGATAGTCTCAGACTGAAATCACATCAAATAAATTGTAAATCAAATTTCTGAAAGCCATAGCCATAGGTAGAAATCAAATGAAATGTCTAATTTCACATAAATGGGTAAAGCATTAAATGGATTGCATTTATATAATTGCCTGGGCACACTTACTCAGAAGTGCTTTTGCTGCAGCCTCCAATACCTCTAGAATAATTCCATTCTAACACATAAACAACATATTGGCAACCAAGACAAAAAGATTTCACTTGAATAAAAAATTTAGAGGATATGTTTGAAAATGTAGACTGAATTTAGAGTTGGAAAGTACAAATTCTAACCATTCTGTTTCTCTGACTAGTCCTGAATGATATACTTATTAAAGACAAAAAAGAAAACATCTTAACTAAGGTTCTTATTCTTAAAAATAAAGAAATAACACCCTTACAAAAAACAATAACAACAAAACCCTTCTGGGACAGGGAAAAGGGGAGATGAAAAAATGAGCAATTCTTGAGTGTTCAATAGAAACAGATTTTCAATTTAGGAACATGAAAAAGTCCTGGAGATAGAAGTTGGTGATGGATGTATGCCAATTCTACCAAATATTACAATGATACATTTTATGTTAGGTACATTTGCCAAAATAAAAATGTTTTAATTGTCCTCAGTAATTATACTTACAGTTTTATACTTATTTTCTTATCTGGAATTCAGCCTGAATTTAAAAGTTCTCCATTAGAAATAATAGAAACTAAATATTTAAATTGTCCATTCAATGTAAGCAGTTAATAAAAGGGAGAAAAATTCAGTTTCCTGACTTCTGGTTCTGTGAACTTTCTCCTCTACTTCTACTATACAAATTGAGGGATCACATGAGAAATTTTAAAACAAATGGAGGGAGGGGGGGGGAATAAGTGATACTTTAAATCCCTATGGGGGAGGGAGGAATAAGTGATACTTTAAAAAAAAAAAAAAGATGACTAAATAAGAGTGTACGATGACTCTTGGCACAACTGGTCAGTAGTGAAACAAGTCCAGTTGAATCAAAAGTGGAGAGAAAAGAGTCAAGTCAATAGTATAAACATTCAATCACTCTTTAAAAACCTGCCTTCTCATATATACCAACATGCCGTGCCTTCTACAAAACCAATTCACCAATTCTAGGATGGGCGATTATTTTTTTTTAAGTGTATTATGACTCATTAGAAATTAATATTTACAAATTTAAGGAGCATCTGTAGAATCTTTCTACTCAGAAGAGTATCTTCAACAACTCATACAATGCATTTTAGTGCATGTAAAATATAAACACATTTAAGAATCAGGAAAATAAAGTGAGAAATAGAGAATGAAGTAAGAGAGGAAAGGTAGGTTCTGTAACAAGTCTAACAACAGGTCACCGACACTTAGTGTTGGTCGGTAGAGATGGAGAGAGACTAAAGTCTAGACATAGTTAACAAATTTTAAGGGCCAGTGCCCAAACTAAGACATGTTGTTTAGTAGATTTTAATAACAATTTAATAAAATCATAACTTAAATATATGTGTGACACATACAAGATACCTGAACAACATCTGGGTTTCATATAATACCACACCTGACATAACCACACTGCTAAAAACTAGAATTTAAATGACTTTTAGCACAAAGTAATATTATACAGTCCAAAGCATTTCTCTTCATTGCTTAATAATTAAAATTGCATTTTATGAAAATTTCTAGCAGACCATCTCAAAAGCCAAATACAAGCAATCTATCACAAAACAAAACATTTCAGATAATTGCCATATTTCAACTTTATAACTTTAATAAAACATGCTTGAGTCACAGAATTGTGTCACTTTTACTGATCACCAGGCAAAAATCTCAAGTGACTTTTAGGTTTATATTGTCTGATGCCATTATAAGCAATTGCAAGGCTTAATGGAATGCTAGCTGTGTGTACTTCTGGCATTCCTCTAAGTCGATGTCCTTAGTCATTTCACAAAGTCATTTAGCTTTCCCTCATCAACTGCGCCCCTCTCCCCCCCCCGCCTATGTTTTCCAGGCATCATTTTAAAGATGGTTTCACAAAGCAGTTCCTTGTTTTTCACTTAAATGTCTACATACTTCGATTACTTAAAAGTGTAATGTTTTGATAAAACTAACATGTAGTAGAGGAAAAAAGTCAGACAACCATTTTCCTGAAAAGTGTGAGGTTAGAGATTGGCTGGTAATGGACATGAGGGAACTTTCTGGAATGATGGTAGTGTTCTATATCTTGATAAAAGTTTAGGTTACACTGAAGATGCACGTGTGTCGACAGCATTTAATTTTAACTCAAAAGAAAATTAACTGTAAACTATTATTAAACTCCAGTTAATGATATGGATGCTGAAGTATTTAGAGCAGTAGCCCCAGAAACTACTTTGAAATGCATCATAAATAAGATGGATTGACAGGTGAAGAAAGCCATAAATATATGGAATAAAGTGTTTGTAGAGAATATACTAACTAGTATTTACAGTAAAATTATTTCAAGATGTCTTCTGGAAAATGTCTATAATAAAGTGTTTTAAAAGTTTAAGTGATTATTTTATAAACCTTTTCACTTTAAAAATTCTCCTGGTAAATAAAGAGGAATCAGCACATGGAACCATAGCCTTAGTTACCCCCTAGCTTGATCATTTCAGATATTTATAAAAGTTGATCCAAATAGCTTACATTGGATAAAATTCATGTTAGTTAACTGTATTACTAGTCATCCATTCTACTAATTCTATAAATCTTTGTCAAATATCACCAATACACCTTTCCTTGATCCTTATTTGGTTCCCTTATATTCCTCCTAGGGGAGGAACCATCTGGTATTTTTCTTTTGCTTTCTGACTTACTTCACTGAGCATAATCCCTTCCAGTTCCATCCATGTTCCTATGAATGTGTCTAGTTTTTCTTTTTTGATTGCTGAATAGCTTTCCATCATGTATATATACCATAGCTTCCCGAGGGGGAGGGTTGAGGGCAGATGGGAGCATGGGGGACTGAGGTGATGGTGCACCGGTAATATGGTGATGGGGAAAACATGGGAATTACAATTGATATCAAATAAATAAATAAATAAATGGATGGGTGGATGAATAAATAAATAAATAAATGAATAAATAGAAAATCCTAAATGTTCCACACCAAGACAAAACTAACCTGTTGAAACTAATATACAGATTCTCAGTAAATTGTAGAATAAAATATCAATGTACAAAAAAAATTTCTATATGCTAAAAGTGAATGTGAAAAGAAATTAAGAATTCTATTTATATGGCACATATCAAAAAAAGTAGCAACAACAAATGTTGGTGAGGATGTGGAGAAAAAGGAACTCTCTTACACTGCTGGTGGGAATGCAAACTGGTCCGACCATTATGGAAAGCAGTATGGCAGTTCCTCAATCTACTAAGAATGGAACTTCCATAGGCTCCAGCAATCCCACTCCTACGAATAGACCCAAAAGACACAAATACACTGATTCAAAACAATACCTGCACCCCTATGTTCATAGCAGCACTCTTTACAATGGGTAAGACCTGGAAATAACCTAAATGCCCAAAAACAGATGAGTGGATTGGGAAGCTGTGGTACATATACACGATGGAATACTATTCAGCAATCAAAAAAGGAAAACTAGACGCATTCATGGGAACATGGATGGAACTGGAAGGGATTATGATCAGCGAAGTAAGTCAGAAGGCAAAAGAAAAATACCAGATGGTTCCTCCCCTAGGAGGAATATAAGCGAACCAAATAAAGATCAAGAAAAGGAATAAGAACAATAACAATAATAATAACAACAATAAAGACACAAAAACCAAAAATGAAAAGGACAAACTGGGGACACTTGGTGGGGACAGAAGAGGGGAAGAGTTGAGGGCAGATGTGAGCACGGGAGACCAAGGTGATGGTGCACTGGTGATATGGTAATGGGGAATACATGGGAATTACAATTGATGTCAAATACATGTAAATTTTTAAAAATTATATATAAAAAAACTATAGTAAACCTTGCCTTGGATAGTTATGCCCAAAAAAAAAAAAATAACAACACCCAAAAAAATAAATATCATGATTATTGTGAAAAAAAAAAAGAATTATATTTATAATAGTAGCAAAAAGAATAAAATACTAAAAACAATATATATATATCACCAATACACCAAATGTTTCTAAGTGCTAAGAAAGAAAAACAACTGAAAGACATGGTGATACATTATAAGTATATCAGAAATATGGTTGGCAGGACATTTTTTAGACCATGACCAAGAAGTATAAGTTTTTCAAATGGAGTACAGAGAAATAAAGGTTCATTCTAGATCATAGAAAATATATACATAGGCATACAATATACAAATTTTATTTTAGAAAGAAAATTGTATTATATATGTATGGTAGTTGCCTCTTGAATATATCAAAATATCTAAAATAATTGTATACGCCTTATTTTTCCTTTTACTATCTCATATACTGCTTTTAGAAACTGCACATTCTTTTCACTCAATATAATCTTGGAATGTCTCTCACCACTGAACCCAAGCTGCATGTATTTCAGTTTAAATAATTAAAGCTATGTCCATTTGATTTTATTACTACTTAGGGATTTGTTCTGTAACAAGTTTTACCTGGAATTCACTTTATAAAACCCTTCTCTAACGTCTTCAAAGCCCAAGAGTGAATACTCTGGGATTAGAAAGGTTTGTTAGACCAGGAAGCAAATAAAAATGCAAATCTCTCACACAGCATTCAGTTTAATATGAAAGGCACAAAGGACAAATATCAAAGTACTGTCTAAACTGTCTATGATTCTATTTAGATATTTTAAATATTCCTTTTTAAGGCATGTGGATAGTCCCATTTCCTTTAATTAGTACTTTACTGCTCTAAAAAACCTAAGCAAACTCTAGTATATATGGATTTACTTCTGTGTATTTTATCATCTGCAAAATGTAGATATCACTTTCTATCTCTTAAATATCACTATATATCTCACATGCTTAAAATAAAAATTAAATTATTTTTAAGATTAAAAACAGTAAGCACCCACTGTTCAAAATATTGTAGTAATTAAAAATAAATGGTTACCCCATACTCATTCATGTAATGGAACAGGTACGCTTTATAACCAGGCCCATAAGCTAAATGGAGCCAGAATTCATCTTATCTTTTGAGGTTAGCTGCAAAGTCCTAAATCTCAGTCTCATTGCATTACTGACCACTTCAGTGTCATGATAGTTTTTCATTTGCTCCCTTTCAAATCCAAACTCCTTACTTCACTGCTCACCCAAGACCAGCACTCTTTACAGAGTTCACTAGTAAAGACCTGAAAATTCTTTTATCATTTATCCGTTAGTGGCTGAAAATAGAAATATAGCTGGACCTTCACCTCAAATAATCCTCTAAAAAAATTCTAAGTAACTGAGTTGGGCCAGAGGTTCAGACGCAAAATGCTTTATAATTTGTTTCAAACCATTTTCTATAGGTACCTTCAAATTATCCCAAGTCTGAATGAGATGTTTGTTCTGAGGGATTTTGAAAAAGTCACTTAGAAAGGTAATATTAGAGGAGTTCTTAAAACTGAACACTGGATTATAACAGAAGAGGAAGAATACAGAGAGATTCTAAGGAAAAGAGATTTCTAGGATGAGAAAAAAAATAGGAAACCTAATTTCATTTGTTACTACACGTAACATTATGACCTTGAGGTAAGAAGTGAGAATCTGAAGCTATAACTTCAAGATGCAATTAAGTGATCCACATTAATAAATCTTAAACAGAAAAGGACATATCTTCACAAACTGCCAAGTCTGTATATCTGGACCCCTGCAAAATGATCTGTGTTTTGCATAGCTTATCAATATCCATGCTGTATTTTCACTAAGCAAAAAAGAAAGTATTGGGCCTCCCTGGTGGTGCAGTGGGTTAAGCAACACACTATGAAGCAAACCACAGCCACTACAGCATGAGTTCGATCCCTGTTGCTGGCCTGGGAGGGGACCCACATGGCGTAGCAAACTTCTGCCTAGACCGCTGCTCTCCTCAGCAGTGTGTTTCAGTCAGTCTGCCTGTTTTGCTCCCCACTCTGTCTCTGGTGAATCCTCTCACCTCCCATGACTCTGGCCTGTCCCCCAGCTCTTGTATGCATAAATAAATAAATCTTTAAAAAAAAAAAGTATTCCTGATATTTACTCTTTAACTATGTCTAGTCCAACATGTCCTAAAGCAAGTTTACTCTTCCTTCTCTTCCTTAGTGTAATAAAAGCAAACACAGAACTTAAGATTCAGTTCAGGAAAGCAAGTTCATAATACTTACATTTTCTTCTTATGAAACATGTTGAATTTAAGATATTAAAATTTTATTTTACTAAAGTGTTCATTATATTCATTAAAAATCTGAGTGTTATTAGTACTGATTTTCATCTTACATCATGTGCTCTTGATGCAAGTGTAGGCTGTGAGCAACTGCTATCATACTACTCACTGGCTAAAATCTGTGGCAGAATGTATGCATTAGAATATTCCAGTAGCTTTTTCTGCTTATAATATTCTAGGAGAGTTATTTTCTTTACTGTTCCCTGATCTTGTATTTCTATCACAAATAAAATGATGGGTCAGTTGAAGCCTTACTTAGCATGTAAGTCATTCTGCTTTCTTCATTTACCAAAAAAAAAAAAAAATGCTCAGTTTCTTATATAAATAAGAAAGATACAAAGCAGTAGCAATGTACAGAAAAAGTCAAATACAAAAGTTTCAATATTATTTTTTTAATTAGAAAGAACTAGGAGAAAAATATTGCTATAAAAAACTGAATGTTTAAAAATACACAGGTGAATTCCTACAGTTCTAAAAATAAAAACCTTTACAAAATAATTCAGATGTGAAATAAACAAATCTGTCATTTCAGAAAGAAAAGAGAAACTTTTTGGTAAAACAAGTAAAATAGTCATTAAAACTTTTGACAAAAAAATTTTGAAAGTACCTTTCTAAAGAAATGGTCAGGTACCTAACAATTTTACTTTCACTGAAAAAAATCCTATTCTACTTTACTGTGTGCTTTATTTTAAAACTAGAGCAGTACAGAAAGCTCAAAGGAAGATTTTACAAAGTTCAAAAAAGAGTCTAGGATAAACGAAGCCACAGCTAAAATGGCTATCTATACCACCTTCACAAATCTGTAAATGCTTAAAACTATATTATTATACAACCACAAATGAATATGTATATATTCCATCATTGAGCAGCTTCATAGTTGCCATGAATCATTCTTTCATTTTTCACAAGTACTTAGAAAGCAGTGTTGTTCCTAATTTTAAAACAAAGGAAATATGGAAAAAAACACATGAAGTGTACTGACAAAGCATCCAGTAATACATGGGTATTTTACTGGTGGGTAGATGTGTTGAAAGGAGGATGGATGGATGGATGATGGATGCATAGATGGATACACAGTAGATAGATGAAGAGCTACTCAAAAGGACAAGTACTTTCACATGTAACACTGTGCTGTGGAAAGTCTTCATGCTTCATGGAGTGATCGGAGTCTCCACAATGAACCTCAAGGTATCATGTAGAAGCACAGAATCATACTTCTCTTAATTAGAGTTCACACACAAAAAAAGGCCCCTTCTACTTGTTTCTAGAAATAATAAACTTCCTTTTTTAAAAATCTCTACCTTGCCAGAGTCATTCACATATCATCAAGAGAGGCAAAGGCTGAGTGAAAAAAAGAGGCCACTTGAAGAAGCAGACTTTCCATACATAGACAAGGAAAGCTTCAGCATTCACAGATGGTGCTAGGCATGGTTCCTGAAATAAGAGCAGCAGGAGAATATATACCCAGTATGTAAGAAAAGCACTGAAAGTCAGCTTAAAAAAAAAAAAGAAGGTAACATGGCATCCTTGATTTCATATTTATCAAACACCATCCTTTCACAATAGCCCAGAAGAATTAAAGGATTTAAAGATTCACATCTAATTGAACTCCAACTGAGATGAAACAGTCTGTGTTTCTTGAATTGAGACTCCAACTGCTATGTTTTGCCTTTAAAGGCAACAGAATTTTAGAGAAATGATACTTTCCCATGGATTTCTTTGAGTTCTTTACAAACATTTATCGCAGTGGCAAATAATTTCATAAGTTTTTTTTTTATTGCATATATCAGTTCACACTTTGAGAAATGCACACCCAGGAGTCATATTCACAGCAGAAGAAGGGCAAATTGGTGCTGTTGGACCAGGATCAGATCAGAAGGCTTAGGGTCTTGGCTCTAAAACTAGCTTGATGGACTTGAGCTCCTGAGTAAGGATGATCAGAATGCTTTCAGTGGCTACTACCACATGTATACAAATTAAACAGAAAGGAACACATTGTATTCTTTTTCATTTTGAGGATTTCTTGATTTGTCACACTAGTTTACACAATTGCAACTTAAGGACTATAACTTGAATTGTATTACTGAGTCATTCTACCTGTGTTTCTGGCTTTATCTCTTAAAAACAAAAGACCTCTTTGAAGCCCTATTTAAACATTACAACTGAAAGAAAAGTAAAATGAGAGAATATATAATGCCAGGATATTAGAAATTAATAAGGTGGAGAAAATGCACTTGATATTTTCACAATTTCTGCAATATGCCTCCTAAATAAGCAAATGTCATATATCCAAAAACTACCATAATTTCATCTAAAAATAACACATATGAAAATAGTCTTCTTTTTTACCCTGGTAGAATGTTTTAAAAAGCACATAAACATACATTTTTAGGGATAATTAAATATACCATCAAATATGCTTTTGATCCCATTCCAATTTTTTTTTTTTTAATTCTGGGTTTTAAACAGGCCAATAGTTCTTAGAGTATCTGTTGTTTTTCGCCTATGTAAAGATAAATAATTGCATATAAAATCTTAGACTTAAACAAAACTTGCAGGCAAACAATAGATTTTGAGGCACACAGTAGGGATGGAGAGCACAGGGGTCTATCATGATGGTCATAGATACTATGATGGTGTGAGAATTACACATGAGGGGTGAAATCAAATATTGTACAAAAAAAAGAATAATGATATAAGAAAAAAATCTTAGACTTCATATCAAAATTTTAACTTAATAGGTATCAATTCTCAAGCCAAAATCCTTACTTTTGTAAATCAAGTAAAATTAATCACTAAAAATAGTAGAATAATATTTTTAAATACTTTTCAAAAAATAAATTTTGTTTTAAGAGAAATAAGTAGGGTAAGTAAGGATTTTACTGGATAATGGGTGCACATAACAGGAACTTCAACAGTCTGTGGATATTTTTAATGGTTTGTCTTTTACTCTATTATGTAAACAGACAAAAGATACTATTAAATCTAAACATATTCTGACTTTTTTTATATTGAAGAGAAAAAGTACTCCACCTCAGAAATAGTTACTACACATGCAGGACTTCCAGGCTATATGGCAAGCATTTACAGTACTTTTGCTAAACAACTTAATCCACATAGACTTGGGAGGAAATGGAACTCCTGGTAGGATAACATTCACCACTAATGTACTTTGAAGTTTCTCAAGATTTCATGGGTCATTGAAAAGGAAATTATTGTATGATCATGAGGAAGTCATTTTTTTGTTAAGTTTCAGTCTTCTCATGTATAATACAGTGTTTTTATTAGTTTTATGAATCTAGAAACTCTTTGCAGGTAAAGATACAGTACCCTAATATCCACACACAATAGGAGGCCAAGAAATGATGTGCTGAATACAAGATGACAAAGGTTCTTCCAGTGTATTTAATCTTCAAGTCTCTATTTTTTTAAGTCTGAACACTGAATGGGCAAGATCACAAAATGTGGCAGATATAAGAGGGTGGGAGGAATATAAAAATGTATTCGAGTGAACTGAAGAACATAAGAGAAACAATTTGCCGTAAGAACATAAGAGAAACAATTAGCTTTAAAAGCTACATGCTTTTATGTTTTGTACCAGACATAAGCTTTCAGAGGATCTCAAAGACAGAAATTAAGATATGAGAAAATATATCAGGTAAATCTTAAAACTGATAAATATATGTAGTTCTAAATTTTGATTACTCACTTTGACTTGCTATACCAAGAAATCTAATTTTAAACTTCAGAGAAATGTCATAGAAGTATATTTTTCTCTTTCAGAAGTATTTTTTTTACTTTTTTAGTTTAAACACTCTAGAGTAACAATAATTTAAAATATAAAATCAAAGCCCTATTTTTATTAAAAAGTATTTCTGCTCTTTGGTCAACAAAGGAATTATTAGGAATTCACATTTGGACAGTATATCTTAACATTCAAAAAAGAAAAAAGCTATAAGCCACAAGTATTTATAACAGCAAGACTTGTGAAATAATCAAAATCTATTAAAATAGAGCAAAATTACATGAATTATAGCATATCCACCTCACCTTCTATTTTGAAACCATTTGAAATTATGGACAAAAAATACAAGTAACCACATGAAAATGCTTTGAAGAAAGTTGAATACTAAAAGGAAAGACACTTTCCCCCTTAAAAAAAGAATAACTTTAAACGAACAGTATAAGAACACAAAAAAGAATTTAGAAAAGTTAAAGAAGTCCTTTAAGACAAGATTGAGTTATCTTCCAAGTCTTTTTTTCTTATGGTTAGATATAAATTTCACTG
The DNA here is from genome assembly GCA_019455555.1 of Galemys pyrenaicus. Taxonomy (NCBI): domain Eukaryota; kingdom Metazoa; phylum Chordata; class Mammalia; order Eulipotyphla; family Talpidae; genus Galemys; species Galemys pyrenaicus. Next base: position 13,608,830 of record JAGFMF010012021.1, read on the forward strand.
AATATTCAAAAAAGAATTTTTCTCATTGTGTAAAAATCCAAATAAAGTCACTACAATCTTTTAAAACCTGAACTATTTTACTATAGTAGGAATCTTGTCACTGAGTAAAAGTCAAATAGTTTATCAATAAGTATTACACAAAACTATACTTGTTCTTTCTTTTATGAAAATCAGGCAAAAATAGATCCTTAAAATAACATATCTTACTGCTATACAATCTGAAAAAGTTCAAGGTGAAAACAAAGAACTGTGTCAAGCACAGTATCACTGGCAATAAAAATACAAAAACGAAAACCTCAAAACATGTATATAAAATCATTTAAACCTGTGCCAATTATCAGGTTCAATTTTTAAATTATCATTTCACATTACTATTTTTTCCTGACCACCTAGGCATCATATTACTGTCATGTCACTCCACTTTAACTATTTATATTCTATATTTATTATCTTCCAGCCTACTAGAATATAGATTCAGTAGTAAAGGAGTAGGGTTGTTTTTTGTTTTGTTTCATTTTACAATATTTGCTTTCTTTTCTCAGGTGTAATCCCCAAAGTATTCCACCACCAATTCATCCATGCACCATCACCACACTCCCTTGTGCTCTTCCAGCCCATGTTTTGATCCCTACCGTTACCCCTTCCCTGAAGACTGTATCTAATTTGTAGCTGTCTATTCATCTTTTGTTGTGTTGTGCTTTTTCCCCCTTTGGTCGTTGTTGTTGCTATTACTATTTTTTTCCTTGATCCCCTATATTCCTCCTGTAAGTGAAACCATCCAGTATTTTTCTTTTGCCTTCTGACTTATTTCACTGAGCATAATCCCTTCTAGCTTCATCCATGTTTTTATGAATGACTCTTATCTTTTTTTATTGCTGAATAGTATTCCATTGTGTTTAAGTACCACATCTTCTGGACCCAATCATCTGTTTTAGGGCATTTAACTTGTTTCCAGGTCTTATCTACTGTAAATAGTGCTTCAATAAACATAGGGGTGCAGGTATTCTTTTGAATCAATGTTTTTGTGTCTTTTGGTATATTCCTAGGAGTGTGATTGCTGGATCAGATGGGGGTTCCATTTTTAGTAGTTTGAGGAACCACCACACTGCTTTCCATAATGGTTGGGCCAGTTTACATTCCCACCAGCAGTAGGGTTCCTTTTTCTCCACATCCTCGCCAGCATTTGTTGTTGCTACTTTTTTTGATATGTGCCATTCTCACTGGGGTGAGGTGGTATCTCATAGTGGTTTTGATTTGCATTTCTCTGATTACCAGAGATGTTGAGCATTTTTTCATGTACCTGTCAGCCATTTGCATTTCCTCTTTGGAGAAATGTCTTTTTAGCTCTTCTGCCCATTTTTTGACTGGGTTGTTTTCTTTTTTCCTGTTTAGTCTGGTCACCTCTTTGTGGATCTTTGTGATAAGTCCTTTGTCAGTAGTGTTGTGTGCAAAGATTTTCTCCCAGTCAGTGGGGTGTCGCTTTGTTTTGGTAAGTGTATATTTTGCTGTACAGAAGCATATGAGTTTGATGTAGTCTAGGGGTACAGGTATTCTTTTGGATTGGTGTTTTTGTGTAATTTGGGTAGATCCCTAGGAGTGGAATTGCTGGGTCATATGGTAGCTCCATTTTCAGTAATCTGAGGAAACTCCACACAGCTTTCTACAGTGGTTGGACCAGTTTGCACTCCCACCAGCAGAACCGAAGAGTTCCTTTTTCACCACATCCCTGCCAACATTTGTTGTTGAAAGTTTTTTTGATATGTGCCATTCTTACTGGTGTAAGGTGTATCTCATTGTGGTTTTAATTTACATTTCCCTGACTATAAGAGACGTTAAACATTTTTTCATATGCCTGATGGCCATTTGCATTTTCTCTTTAGAGAAGTGTCTTTTGAGTTCTTGTGCCCATTTTTTGACTGGGTTGTTAACTTTGTTTTTGTTGAGTCATATGAGTTCTTTGTGGATCTTTGTGATCAATCCCTTATCAGTTATACAGAGTACAAAAATTTTCTCCCAGTCTGTGGGGTGGCTCTTTGTTTTGGCTAATGTCTCTCTTGCCATACAGAAGCTCTTTAATTTGATGTAGTCCCAGCTGTTTATCTTTTCAGTAAAGGAGTGGTTTCTATTATTTTCACCCCTAGAGTCATCATCTGCAGGCATGTGAGCTTTACCAAGTCAATAGTACATTATTACAGTTATAAACAAATTGTACAACTGAATATGGCACATCTGACAATGAATGATTACTTATCATACATGTCATGAAAGGAAAGGTATAAAATGTCATTATCTCTAATGCTTATCACCCCACTCTTGACATGCACACCAGAAAAAAAGTAATTCCTTAAATTTTTCAAATCCTAAACTTTTTAACAGTATTTCACATGAACATGTATAAATTTGTTCCTTCTTATTCTCTGAAATTTACCAAAGCAAAATATTGCTGAGGCAAAACCAAGTCAACCATTACATATTAAAGACCTATTAGAATGAATCATAATAGGCATAAATATTTTAATTAAAATAATAAGCATTAAATATTTTAAGTAATATTCAACCAAAGTATAATAAATTAAGTAATTTCAACCAAAGTATAATAAATTGTCTACTACTGAGTATATATCAGTTATTTTTAAAACACCATTCTAATAATTTCAAAGATTACTGATAGGTGTGTGTGTGCGCACGTGTGTGTATAGTCTATTAGAATTTTAAGCATAGAAAGAGATCTTAAATTTTAAGCATAGAAAGAGATCTTAAACATTACAAAACTGAAAAAGTATAAAACTACTTTTCTTTATAGACTTCCATCTATAAGGGACTTTGAGTTTAAGTAATAGTGTATTCAGGAGTTCCATGCTATTTGGAACTCCTGAATATACTACTATATATATAAAATAAGATGTGGCAGTCATGTGGAAGATGAAAATTCCAGTTTTAATGCAAGTTAAAAATCTAAAACCATTTCTTGGGATAGCAAATTCAAAGCAAGCAAACTCTCCTTTACTTGATATTGTCCTACACACACAAAACTGGTTAGAAGAAATGACAGTAGAATATAAAATCTTTCTCTTATAGGTTATTGTTTATAATCTAGATGAAGCTGGTAGCCAAAAGTAAGCATGCAAAGGCCAACAGGAAAAGAATGGATAAGATTAATCATTCTTCTTCCCAGAAGACAGATGCTGACCAGTAGGACTTTCAATTATAAACAATTTATCATTTCCTCACATCCTATGCAAGACACACACACTCTAGAAATTACACATCCTATTCTCTCCTTGGCATATATGAACTGTACTTAACTGTATTATTGTGTGCTAGGCACCACTAGTATATGATATCACTTGGAAATATTACTGGCTCCCAGAGGAACTTCATACTCAGGAGGATTTCAGTTGCCAATGAAGGAGCAAGGACACAACGTCAAATCAAGGTGGACCCATTAATTAGAGATGCCCCTGCAATGCCTAACTCAAACCATGCTGTCCTGTACCCCAGTTCCACTCCTCTTGTAAAACTGTACCACTTGAGGTCATCTTCTGACCAGGATATTCTACCCACAAACATCACAATGAAACCCCACATCTCTGCTTTTAAGAAATTACTCTTCCCAATCACCTGTTCCAATAAACATGTCTATAATTCCAGGCTCTCCATCTTAGGCACTCTCTCCCCATCTAGTATTTTCATACTTCAAAAGTGCACCTCCAGTCCTAATGACCTCTGAGAAAGAAAATGTGTGGCTACAGATAGGGTGATCACAAGATAGTCTGAGCTATTTATCATAGAAATATTCAAAGACATATATTTTAAATATTCCCTGTAGAGTCAAAACTTCTTTCAGGGAGCCAACTATCATTTACTACAATTTGGTCCCAAGAAAGTCTTGATGAATTTTCCTACAGGAAATTATAGCCAGAAATTATTTCAAGGTTTTACTTTTCAAAACTAGTTTCAATCACTGGAAGTAGCTTTAGACATATATTTGAGAACTTCATCATCTGCAGTTGACTGATTTTCTAGACCTTCCAAACACTAGGTTCTACCCCTTTAATGACCCCGTGCTCCCAATATAAACTTTCATCAATGCCAGGATACTGGATGAAATAACTCTAAAACCAGCCATCAGGTTAAGAATAGCCACAAGGTATATCTCTAACCTTCAGTAAAGGTCTGTGCTAATGACAAGGCTCAGGTGTTCCTTCAAATACATTTGCGTATCTACATCAAACAATTGCCAACAACAACAACAAAAATCTGGTGCAAATAAACTAGAAGTGAGTGCAAATAATAGTGCATATAATGGTACAGTGTTGAATGTAAATATTAACAGAATTTCCTAAAATGATATGCCAAAAGGTACATTGTAAATCATAGGAGGACAAATGTTTCTAATATTAAACGTCTCCATACAGTTAATGGCTGCTGCCCCAAGCAAGACCTATGAATTGAAAATCCAAACTGAGTGAACTTAAACCTAGGCATAATTACCATTTAAATTTAATAGAATAAAGCCTGTAAGTTGAGAGGAACAATGCAGGCCTCATAGAACCACCTAGAATTGCTCAATTTCACAATTACTATAGAAATACTTTTTCTTCCCAGAACATCCAACAAATGTTTACATCAGTTAGTAAGAGAACAGAAGTATGTTTTTAGTGTCTGTAAATAAAAGTATGACTCTTGAATATATTCACTTTTCATGAACATACATTCTTTAAAATTTCCATAGGTCATGTCATCCTATTTTGATTTATCAAACTAAAATAATATGGACTGCTTCAGTGAACCCAAAGCACAATCATTATATGATGAGATTTATTATATATATACCAATGAGGAAAAAATAAAAAGCTGCCAACTCAACTATGTCACATTACTTCCTTCTTTAAGATTTCTTATATTATACTCCCTCTTTGTTATATATTCCTCTCTCTGCTTCCATACATTTCAGCATGTACAATTTATCTTTCAAGGGCCATATCATAGGATTTGGTAATTATGGTAGTACCTTAAATACAAATAACTCAAATCAAGCACCAACACTATGACCACTTCACACATTCAGAGAGAATGTTAACTACATCAAAACCAGCACATGGCAAATTTTACATGTTGAAATTTTTTAAAAATGTACGTCTTAGAAACCATATCAGTTATAAATGCAGAAATACATAACACAATTATATATGATTGTAAGCAAATAACTTACAATCAAAATCCTAATCACTAGATGGCCACCATTTGCTTAGATATTAAAGACAGTACTAATATAGAGATAGAAAAATGATAGAAATATGAATTTAATTTTTATTTATTTTTAACTGAGGTAATGCTGGGGTACCTCCATCAGGTATTACCACCATAGTTTACCCATCACCAACTTATGCATATTCCACTACCATAAACCATTGTGCTTTCTTCCCTCTTTGTTCTTAACTATCTCCCTCCATCTCCCCACCTTGGTGCTTCAGTTTTGTAGTCAGCTATTAAGAGTTAATTTTATGCTTGTCCTTATCTGAATCTTACTTTATTTCCCACATATTAGTGACATCATCCAGTATTTATCTTTCCCTTTTTGAATATTCTTATTTAGCATTAACCCTTCCAGCTCCATCCATGTGCTGCAAATGGCATAAGTGTATCTTTTTTGATGGCTGAATAATATTCTGTTGTGTATATTAGATATATGCCACATCTTATATATCCATTCATCTGCTCTGGGGCACTTAGATTGTTTCCATGATTTAGATATAGTAAATGGCACTGTGATAAACATGCAAGTGCAAGTTTCCTTTTGAATTAATGTTTTTTAATTTGGGGGGTAGATACTTATGGGTGGAATTACTGGACCCAATGGTAGACCCCTTTTTAATGTTTTAAGACACCTACATACTGCTTTCTACAAGGGTTGGACCAGTTTGCATTTCCACCAGCAATGTAGGGAGGACTTCCTTTTCTCCAGGACTTGTTCCTGGTCTTTTTGATATAAGGCTACTCTCACAGATATGAGATAGCATCTCATTGTAGTCTTGATATGCAATAAATTTATGATTCTTAATGGACAAGGAGTTGTAATCTCCTTGAAGAGAAAGGAAATAAAATTCTTTCTTGAAGATTCAGGTACTATTTTCCAAACTTAAAATCAATATTCTAAATCCATATCACTGTTATCAATCAGATTTCCTCTTAAAATTTATATGTGTCTCTTTAATGCTGGGGCTACAATATGGTCTAGAATATAAAATAGTCCTAATATCCGTAAACTTGAAATTGACTCTCACAATAACCTTACTTCTCACAATTAGCCCATGAATTATGGCAATAATCCCTATTTCCATTTCATACATGAAAACACTAAGACTTTAGGATTTTGTCCAAATAAGTAGCACTATCAAAGCTGAATTCTAGGCCCTCTGAGTCTGAATGCAGTATATTTCTTATAATCACAAACTTAATGTCCCATGCCCAGGAGCTTTCCTTCCCTCTCTCTTCCCTCATATAACAAATAGTTCTTGTCCCAAGGATCTTGCTCACTTACTGAAACCATATCAACAGTGAGTTAATTGTTATTAATGAGGCAATTCTCTTCATGGTTATGTTTGCATTTTTGCACTAATATTGTAAAATTAGGTATAGCAAAGACTATTGGAAAGACACAATATTAACAGTCAAGTGGCCAAGTTCTTCTGGGACTAGAACATTTAATTTCCCTGTGTCTTAAATTCCTCATTTGCAAAAGCAAGGTGAAATGCAGATGATCTCTAAGGTCTTTTCCTAATAAAACAAAAAATGAATACTTTAAATTGATATCAAGGATCACAATCAGATCTGTTAATTTTTACCTCTTTATAATTAGTCTTCCATGTATTAAAAAAAAGAAGAAACAATTGAAACCTAGTTGTTAAATTCTACAGTAGGACAGCTCATTGACTACACTGACAGAAATTTAAATACACTCTAACCCTACTACCTGCCTAAGGATACAGTGTATTAATTCAGAACCAGAAAGTTGGAGTTTTTTGTTTTTGTTTTTATTTATTTAGGCATGCAAGAACTGGGCTACAGGCAAGAGGTGCAGGGAGTGAGAGAATTCATCAGGGACAGAATGAGGAGAAGAACAGGCGGGTTCACTGAAATACACTGCTGAGAGAGCAGTAGGCTAGACAGGAGAGGTCTGTTGTGCCATGTGGGTTAGCTCCCTGGCTGGGGATTGAACTCATGCTGCAGTGGCTGGTGATAGCATAATAGCACTAAGTTTGAACCACTACGCCACCAGAGGGGCCCAAAACTAGAAAGATTTAAAGTTAAATGAGATCTTTACAGACATGGTTGCCACGGCAGCTCTTCTAGGCATGCAAGATGTTAGTACAATTTACTAGATTATTAGATGCTTTTTTTGTACATGGCAAGATTATACTTTTATTACAAATGCCCTACTTCTTTCTTCTGAAAGTTGCTATAAAGTCCCCAAATACCAGTATGAGATTTTCCTAATTAAACAATACTCTAAATTGATATCAAGCAAACATATAAAGCACTCTGTGGCATATTAAAAATTTTCACGATGTCCTTTAGTTGCTTCAAGATATAATATACAAATCAGAGTTTCTCTAAATAGAATCTTACGACTTAGATATTTTTGACAAAATATTTAAAACTTAAATTTCCCACCTTTTATACCTTTTCAAGTTAACTCCAACTCACAATCTCCAAGAAATAAATTATTTTTCAATAAAAGAACAAATTTGTTATTTTTACTACTTGGTTAGCATAATGCTTCCATGAGCAAATTTTTTATATTGACTGCATTTTCCTTGTATGAGTGAATTTCCATTAAAATGTAAATTATTTCCACTTAATCAACTGAAACTTCTTAGTTTTAAAGTGATCAAAATTTTTGATCAATTGATGTAGAATGTTATTTTTATCACCATCAGTAATATCCATAACTTTTTACTTAAACAAATGAGTAACCTATTACCTACTACATTACCCTGACTCACACAAAAAATAAACCTGAACTACCAAGAAAATTATCTCATTCTCCTTTGCCCCTCTGCTGTTCTTCCTTTCAAGTAACTTCCTCAATAATTTCTCAGCACAGTTAATTGTTGTGATTGTCCTAGCTCTCTAATCTTTATCATTTATTCACTTGCCATTTATCCTTTCTTCTACCACCACACCCTTTTGATTGTCTATAATCTACTTATTTTTAATTCAATCCTTCAAAGCACATCTGCTACCTATAAGTTCAACCTACATTTCTATACTGAGAATCATCTAGAAAATCTTGAACCCTAATTTCCAACAAATCTCTGATCTGGTATTTCCAGTTGTCATCAATATATACCTACTTGAGTGACTTGATATCCAATTAGAGTTCGAAACTTCCTGTTTCTCTGTATCTTCCTAGTTTCCCTATAAATTCATACCTGAGGATATATCTAAGTCTCCTATGTAATCCTAAAAATTTTAAATTCTCACCATCTTGCCATCACCAAGACCAGAACACATTATTTTATTTCATAAAAATGCTGAAAATTGCTACTAAAATTTGTAACTGTTTTAAACACTAACTCAAGAGCTCATAATATTCCATGAGTATCATGATACTCCATTGTTTCCTTATTGGACATGTGCTCTTAATTTGTCAACTACAAAGAAATTTACAGTGTTTATCATTATACATTTTTTTTCACGTTTAAAGATATGGCCTTATTGCAGCAATTCAGGAGTAGAATTATTGGGCCAAAAGATGTAAGCATTGTTGAGATTCTTAATTAAAACTGACAAGCTAATTTCCATTCCAAAAAGAACACTATCAGGACAATGTGAGCTCCAGGAAAGCAGGGACCTTGTCTGCTTTGCGCATGTTGCAGGCACTGGTAATAGAACAATGAAGAACAAACAATAAGTTCTCCATAAATTTTAGTGAAATAAAGAGATGAATCAATCAGCCAAAAAGACATATGAAAGGGCTCACAGATAAATATTAAACAAACATTCTTTTATATCCTTGTTATGTTTTCCCACTCCCCTTTATGAGTGGCCATTTTACTTGCTATGCCCAGTGAAATATAAGCAAAGGTGATATGTGATACTTCTAGACAAAAGTTTTAAGAGCCATTTGTCATATGCATTTTTCCTTTTGTTGCAGCAACCAAAATGACAGGCAACTGTTTCTGCTTTTCGTACTGTTGTTTATCATCATCGTAATTTTTACATAGTAAAACATAAGTTTTTTTCCTTAAAATATATTATTTTTTGGGCCTCCCCTGGTGGCGCAGTGGGTTAAGCAACGCACTACGAAGCAAATCACAGCCACTGCAGCACGAGTTCGATACCTGCTGCCGGCCAGGGGGGGGACCCATGTGGTGTGGCAGACTTCTCCTGCTGTGCCCGCTGCTCCCCTCAGCAGTGTACTTCTGTTGATCTGCCTGTTCTGCTCCCCGCTCTCTGTGGTGAATCCTCTCACCCCCCTACACCTCTGGCCTGTACCCCAGTGCTTGTATGCATAAATAAATAAATCTTAAAAAATATATATATATATATATTATTTTTTTTGGGCAGAAAGCAACAGAAACCCTTTGAAAAAAAGAATTTACTGCAGAGAGACCCTTTGATAGGAAGATTGAGTGTAGATTGCATATCTAAGAAAGTGGAGCAAAAAAGGAAAATACGTCTAAGAAAGCATGTTAGGCTCTCTGCTTTGAATCCAAACTGACTTAGAAAATCAGTGAAATAAAAATATTGGGCCTCCCTGGTGGCGCAGTGGGTTAAGCAACGCCCTATGAAGCAGACCACAGTCACTGCAGCACGAGTTCTATCCCTACTGCCGGCCAGGGAGAGGACCCACATGGTGCAGCAGACCTCTCCTGCCTCTCGCTCCACTGCTCCCCTCGGCAGTGTGTTTCAGTCAGTCTTCCTGTTCTGTTCCTCACTCTCTCTGGTGGATCCTCTCACTGCCCACACCTCTGGCCTGTACCCCAGCTCTTGTATGCATAAATAAATCTTTAAAAAAAATATTTCATGGCACAGTCCTAATACAGTTTTATTGCAACTCTAGAGGCCCCCCAAAAGCACCTAAATAGACTGAAGTGTCACCCTAACATAGAGGGGATAAAGGAGAGCAGATAGTCAGAGCTTCAGATATAAAATGTATTTCAAACTCAGGATATTTGAATAACAATATATAAACCAAACAAAATAAAGATCTGGCTTCATAAGTTGAGTTTCTAAAGAAATTTTGACTATTATTAGATAAGGAATATTTCTTCTACAAGTATGGCTAAACAAACTGGCATTAAGAATGTCTAATGCAAATTCCACGATCTAAAAGAAATTAAAGGAAACCCAAGTAGAAATGAGAAGTTTAATATCAAGCAATTAACATCTCAAAAAGTAAAAAAGAAGAGTAGGGTATTTTATTATTTTCTTTATATTTCATAAGTAGAGTCTATGAAATGTTTGCCTTTTCTATTTTTTAAGAGCAACAGAAGAAAAGTTAGCTATCAAGAAAGAATGAAAACTGTCAAGTGCAAATTCTGTAACCCTGAAGAATTCAATTAATATTCTTCCTTGATGCTACTTGTTCTTATAATTAATTCCCACAATTACCGTAAAAAGTTAGAGTCAGGTAGTATGGTTATTTAAAGCTGAAAAATTTTTTTAATCAAATCCAGGTTATTGTATTTTTTCCCATTATAAGGCTAATTAATGGTCAATACAGAATATGCTAAACAGCAACAAAAAGAGGTTAAAAAAAGATCTACAACACTGTGATCCATGTAAATTATTATTTAATATATGGCATATTTCTTTCTCATATTTTTTCTAAGCTAAGTTTTTGCTTGTTCATTTTATTCTATGCACATCTTTAATTCTTTATTATTTAACAGCTAAGGTTTTTCTCATTTTTACCTTAAATACTACACAAACTTCATTTTACCAAAGCATTCCATGAAATGGAAAATTCACAATATACATTTTGCCTAAATTTTTTTTTAATCACAATAGAAAATTCTTCATGGAACATATTGGGAACAAAGTTTTTCCAGTGTTTTATATTCCTTTCTTAGAACACATTCTTCAAAATTCAGCAACTATATGCTAATATTAAAAGGGATTATGATGTCTGGGGTGTGAAACAAAATACTCCAGGTTAGGAAAGTGATGGGAGTTATAAATAAACAAGATTGTGTATGTTTAACTTTTTCCAGGATAACATGTTCAAACAAAAATAAAAGGCCGACAGCATCCTGTAAAAATATATAAAGATATATATTCATTCTAGCAAAGATGAAAGGTTTTTAAGGCTCTTGCTGCACATTGCCAAATTGCTTCCCTGAAGGACTATAATCATTTTTACTCCGAACATATAGCTTAGGGTTTATTGTGAAAGGTTCTTTAAATCCTCTTTTCTTTGAAGTCTTTGTTTATACATTGACTTTGGCACATCTCTCCAACCTTCTGCAATTTTTTTCTTACTTCCAACATGCAAATACGATTTCACACAGAACAAGAACTGGATAATGATTTACCTACAGGGATGTTTATCATACTGTTATTTATAAGGCAAAACTATGTTCATCATAATGTTGATGAGCAAAAACTGTAAGCAATCATTACTTTATCAATTCTAAGAACTATACAATATTCCTCCAAACTGTATTTATCGACCTGGATAAAAATTGAGTTGCCATGCATTACTGAATTTTTTTTCCATTTTTTTTCTTTATTCATATATATTTTACCTCAACTGTAGTCCCCATGGAATTCCCATCACCATTTCACCAGTGACCATCACCTCAGTCTCTTATGGTCTTTCCACCTTCATCCCAGTCCCTCTCCCTTCCCCTGTCCCACAAATTGCCTCTGATTTGTCTTTGTCTTTTTATTCTTGTTGTGTTATGTTTTATTGTTATTATTGTTCTTTTCCTTGAGCCTTCTTTTAGTTTCTTTATAGTCCTCCTAGGAGTGAAACCATCCGGTATTTTTCTTTTGCCTTCTGACTTATTTCACTGAGCATAATCCCTACTAGCTCCATCCATGTTTCTACAGTGACTCTAGTTTATCTTTTTTTTGATTGCTGAATAGTATTCCATTTACACTATTGAATTTTTTAAGGAGCCTACAGAAATGTTTATATAATTCCATTTTATATATGTCATATACGCACATATGTACATACAGAGAGGAAAAAAATTCTGGAACCATATACTAATAAAAATAGTATCTTCCTGGGGGTGATAGTACAACTATAAAGTTATACCAGGATAAACATACTTATATATAGTGATATGCTTTATTACATCACAAATGTATAATTTTATTGCACATTGTAAATAATTTTTTTTAAATTACCAACTAAAATAACTCTCAAAATATAACCAATCATTATTTGAGCAACTGGTTCAAATACATCAACAGTCTCCCAAATTGACACGCTGAAATAATAATTGAACAATGTGCTAGATAACATGATTTCAGTAACACTGTTTTTCAATAAATGGTGCTGGCAAAACTGGTCCACCATATGTAAAAAAATGAAACTGGACCACTATCTCACACCATGTACAAAAATCAACTCAAAATGGATAAAAGGTCTAAATGTAAGACCCAAAACTATAAAATATATAGAGGAAAACATAGGTAAAATGCTGCAAGACTTACACCTCAATAGCACTTTCGAGGTGGCAGTCCCCAAAGCAATAAAATTGAGAGAGAAGATAAACAGATGGGACTACATCAAGATAAAAAGCTCCAGTACAGCAAAGGAAATATTAAACAAAACAAAAAGAAACCCCACTGAATGGGAAAAAAATCTTTATGCTCCACACAATGTTTTTCTTCTACATTTTCAAAAGTTTTGTACCTAAAGATATTAGTGTTACTTGATATTTTTTTTAATTGGTTCAAAATATAGATTAGGAAAATTAACAAATGTCTTAATAAACTATAATTACTTAATAGAGAAATTAATGATTAGTGTATTAAAACCTGTAATTTACAAAAATAAGATTTCATGAACTAGAAGGTAAGTACACAAGGCATATATGGGCCTAACTGAAACCCTAGCATGTCCAACTCTGTTAATTCTAACAGTTACAGGGCCCTGGCTCTGCTTCTGCCATTCAAGTTTTGTCACCTCACACATGGTACTCATGTACAAAAATCAGTGTTCTGCACTAGGTAATTGCAAAGAAATTGAAAGCAAAGTCAGTCAACAGGAACTTTATCAAAGTGTATTAGTTTCCCAGAGCAGCTATAACAAAGAACCAAGAATTGGGTTGCTTCAACAACAGAAATTTACAGCCTCACAAGTCTGGAGAACAGAAGTGTGAAGCAGGGTGTCTCCTAAAAACACCAGGAATGAATCTGCTGTATACCTCTCACCTGTTTTCTAATGGCCAAAGATATTCCTAGGCTTGTGGATGGCCCTTTTCTCCTTAGATTTTACTTTTATCTTCCTCTGCACGTTTGTGTGCAAATTTCCCCTTTTTAGGAGGATGCCTGCCATACTGAAGTATGCCCACTCTAACTACCTCACTTTACATTGATTACTTCATTAAAAAGTCCATTTCCATATAACATAACATTCTGAGGAACTGGGGTTTAGGACTTCAACACATTTTTTGGGACGGAGACCACAATTCAAGCTCTAACATAGGGCATGCCTTTATAATCCCTGTTGCCCTCCAGGTACATTCCCTGTCTTTTCTATCGATCCCAGAAACTGACTGTGTGCTACATCACCCAAACTTGATTTCTAGAATCTAGTTGGGTTCAGCAATGGGAGTCACCAGGAGAAGATCACAAGCTAATAAAAAAAGCGAAGTAGGCATTTATCGCCAGGCTGTTGTTTTAGCCATGGCTATATGCAGGTATGGGAAACTAATACACTTTGATAAAGTTCCTGTTGACTGACTTTGCTTTCAATTTCTTAGCAATTACCTAGTGCAAAACACTGATTTTTGTACATGAGTACCGTGTGTGAGGTGACAGAACTTGAATGGCAGAAGCAGAGCCAGGGCCCTGTAACTGTTAGAATTAACAGAGTTGGACATGCTAGGGTTTCAGTCCTGACTGCTTCCTTTAGCCCCTTCTCCCTTACTTCCAGCTCTTGCCATGATGGGTAATTCCATGTTTCTCCTTGCCCCTTCTCAAATAAGGTTATAATGATTTACTCCCGCTGCTAGTCCTGGGTGCTTCATTATTTCTTCTCGGTTGAATCTCATACTATTGCTCATCCCTTTGTAAACAGTTCCTTCATTAAACTTTCCTCATTACCCCCATTTACGTACCATCTGTTCCTCCCAAAAACCTCTCCGGTACATAGGGTAAGTCAATTCTTCAGACAATCTACATGATTTATCAAGAGAAATTTAACCTCAGGCATGGATGTCTGAAATTGAAATATTTGGTAGCAAAGGCATCATTCCTGATCACATATATATGTTACTCTTTTTCTATGTCTCACATTATATCTTCATTAGGAGAAACAGTATGGAAAATGTTATTATGCTTGGATCACAAGGGCAAACTGCTTTGCTTTGACTCTTGCTGCCAGCACTTAGTAAACTGAGCAAGTTACCTCACCTCTCTGAATAACAATGAGAATAAAAATGAAAATATACAAATACACGAATTTAGTTGATTTGTAAACGTCAAATTAATTTTATAATTAAATCGGTATGCATGTGTGTCTATACATGCATATATATTGATATTTTTAAAATACTTGGTTCGTATTAAGGCTATTATTTTTCCTTGTGACATTTGTCTCCTCAGCTATGCTTTAAGTTCATCTAGTCTCAATTATTTTATGTGGATCCAACTTGCCCGATCAAATGTATGCTTATATATAATAGGTTGTTTGGATAGTAAATAGGTTGTTTGGATAGTAAAAATTAAATAGTTGTTTATATATATATATGGCCAACAATTTAATTTTTACTATCCAAACAACCTATTGTTCAAAAGGTCAGTAAGATTTTATTTGTCACTCCTGACCTCACCCTCTGGCCCCCATTTGACAGTACATCTTAAATCCTCAGAAGTCTTATTTCCTTGCAACTCATCCTTGATTTCACTGTCAGACAAGATTCTGATATTCATCAATCTCTCATCTGGTCTACTCCTGGCTACATGGAGATCCTACATTCCCACCTGCTACCCCAGGTTCTACTCAGGCTTTTAAAAGATAGTTACCAAGCCTCTCCTTGAGTCATAGAAATGACCCTTGCGATTTTTCACCTCAAAATGTCTATGTTTGCTTTCATTTAATTGTCAGAGAGAAGAGGTGCTTGGTGATTGAACCTAGACATCACCTGTGAAAAACTGTCAAATTTAATACCTTTTAGGAAAGGGTAAGAAGTTGGGAAGAAAAATGAGAATGAAATCTTCACTGATATTTGCAAACTACAAGCTTTCTTTTAAAGTTAAAAATAAAAACTTATATTATTTTAAAAGCTGCTAATTGGCTTAGCAATATATACCTCAGCTGCAATAACATGGAGCTGCAATAATGAACATGGAGTGCCTGTTGTTACTGTACAAGAGGACTTCAGATACACTAAAATGCATTACCTTGCATATGTACATATCAATACCTGATAGTTAGATCCAAAAAAAGTCATCTTAGAAATGAGAGTAGTAGCTATGAGCTAAGAGAAGTAGTTATAGAGTTCATTATTTTAAAACCAGCTTGATGCTGGCAGATTAAATGAAAAATAGCAAAGTATCACTGAGATAAGGTCACAAAAGTGAGTTGAAAGAAGGTAAAGGAATGTATTAATGTATTCAATGACAGTCTTCAATTTCTCATTAGCAACAGTAATCTGCGAGATTTTAGGACTTCACTGGCATAGGTTAACATCCAAGCAACCAAGCTCACAACTTTAAGATAAGAAGGCCCTGGTCTGAGTTCTTACTCCAGAATTTATCAGATGACATTACAGAAATTAACTAATCTCTACATTCCTTTCTTGTTGTTCGTTGTATAGTAACAGTTCCATATTGTTAGTGGGCAAAGTAAATGAGATAACATATAAAACATTTCATCAATTCTAAACACACAGTAAACACTCAAAAACTTTTAGTTCTAAAATTCCCAATTGTATACACTGTACAGAAGTATTGGCAGTTCTATAAAAGTTGATATTGATTTTAAAGGGAATATTTTGTTGAAATTATAATTTTTGTTGATTTTTTTTTTCTCCAACTTATGTGAGTCACACTGCTCATTTTCAAGTGATTTTAGATAATACATTTTCAATGATGGTTGATGTTTACATTGAAAACAATATGTCAGTTCCTGTGTTGCTGTCTGGACTTGCTTGGAATAAGAGATGAGAAGATTAACTAACCATTTAAAATATGATAATTGCCTATTACTCGTTTTCCTTTTGAGAAAGGGCAAAACATTTTTACTACATGCAAAAACACTCCTGTTGACAATTTATTCATTGCTGTTTATGACCTCTAGTTTCCTTTCAAATCAAGCAATTAGATTTTAAATACTTGTGAAAAGAAGCAAAAATCCCTTCCTCAGCATATGTAGTTTTTTCATAGGTCCTAGAAGTAACACCTACCAATTAATATTTATCCTCTTCCTCACAGCATCAACAAATACACTGTCTAAAGAAAAATGCACTGCCCATTAAAGTATATGAAGTTAACAGTAACAGAACTGGCCAGATTAAAAATATGTCACATCCAAAAGAACGAACATATTATCCAATTGAAATATGCTATCAGAAAAAAGAGACTAACAGACAATTGACTGTAAAAAATATTAAGAAATAGGTAACAATTAAAACCATTTTTTCTCATCCCAACTAGATCTACTAACTGCCAGGGTTACTTTCTACTTACATTAATAGAACCTCAAGGGAGCTATAGTTTTCCTTAAGTCAGTCAAGATGTAAAGCTTAACTAAGATTATTTCTATTAGTTTCCAGGTATAGGAAATATATCTGTAAATAAAGCACACAGCATTCACTATTACCAGGACTTTATTAACTCTTACTGCTTGAGAACAAAAATAACTGTATATGGATTCTTTCACAGCTAAACAAAGAAATCTGCTTGTTAACCTGTCTATGGATATCACATATTCAAACCATACATTTGCCCATTTATTATGTTATAGATATGATGTATGGTTATACTAGCTACACTTAGTGGCCACTTTTCTCTATTAATTATCAAGAAGCCTAAAGCATCATCATTAAAAAAAAATAGGTTTTAAAAGTTTTAGGAGACAGAGCAATATAAAAAAGAATTCCTAAAGTTAAAGACAAAAGAGTATTTTAGAATTCTAGAATTCCAAGACATGTGGAACACAGGAACAAACGCAGCAGCTGCTCAAATAAAGTCGTTTCATTCAACTTCCTTTCATTTAATGTTAATGAGGAAAAAAATTGATTCCAGTTTCCTTGCACATTCCAAAGATGCACACATTAGGTTAGTTGGCATGTCTCAATCATCTCATTAGAGTGAGTGTAGATGGAGCATGAGTGCACCCTGCTGCTACCCAGGATTGGGGCCCATTTTAATTCAAGATGTCAGGTTAGGCTTCTACCACTAGAGATTCTTAACTGGAATAGAGAATTGAAAAACAAATGAATACAGATGGTTGTTGAACATTAAAAATACTCAGGGTGTATTTATTTAAAAGCATATGATCAGAAATATGTGAAACCCAAATGAGAACTTACACGTGAATATTACTTTATTATTCCACCTTTTGAAATGTCAATAATTTAAGAGTTTGAATTAAAAAATATGTCCTCCAAACATATTAAAATAATGACCTTAATGTTAAAATTAGTGTTTTAAGGTATGTCAATCCATGGTTTATTTTGCTCTTTCTTGAGTTTGGACATACGGATGCTCTGCATTTATTTCAACCAAACTCTACACTAATTTTAAGGAGACTAACACCCATTTGAGCTTATAGCTACTAAAAAATAATTTTAAGAAAACATTCTAAAAAGTTCAGAGAATTTACTTCTCAACTCATGAGAGATATAGAGTGCTCTTTAGTGCAACACTCAAGTTAAAAATTAAAAAGGTAAAAGTATGGCTACACTATATGATATGCCACATTTCAGACAAATTCACTAATTTCTCTAGTGAAACCTAATTCAACAACTATGTTGCAGAACACCCACAGTTTCAGATTAATGATTACATCCAATCAAATTTTTGGTTGCAATTACTTCAATATTCCAACCTACTATAAACCTATTATTCCCCAATAAAAAAAGGCACAATTATTTTTAATGGATATTTTCTTTACATGCTAATTCTTCATGTAAAATTGAAAAACTTACCATTTCAAACTGTACATAGTAGTTAATTTTGTGAGATAGTTTAATAATCTAAAAACTACCAAACTTATGGTAGTTATCTTCATTGTACAGTTATTGCTTCAAAGTACAGTGCTGAAAAATTAAAGGTTATTTCATCATCAGACACATTTATTTTCATTTTTTATTTAACCTATATTTATGTTAACAAAACTTTTCTTGCTATTACAAAAATGACATTATTGAGAGTAATAGGAATAAAGAACACGAACTTCTACTTCTTGAATCCCAGCAGCTATTTCAATGTATCATGTGGATAAAAGGCTGATGGAAATCAAGCTAATGCAGCTAGGTATGCATAGGGTGATTGGGCTCTCCAAAAAAGGAGCTTTTATTTCTTTGCCTTGATGTTTATGACCCTTTTCACATAACTGGAATCAATATACTCATCTATTTCAAAGTTATTCCATTTAGGATTCCTATATGCAGACCAGTAACAGCCTGCTGTTTCTTCCCCAAAATAGAGAGCTAATCATCATTTTTAAATGGAGCTTTATTCAGCACATCTTTATAACAGTTTTCCAATTTGCCTCTATTTGTCCCTTTTACTGTACAGTAGGTACAGTGTCCCACTGTCATCTATTCTTAGTAAAGCAGGATCCAGCATGGTGCTATAGAGAACCACTGCTGCCAGCCTGAATCACTGAGTTAATGTTTATGTCAAACTGCCTTGAATTAACAGTAGCTGATAGTGCTGATGGTTAGGAAATTGCATAAAGTATCTGAGGTAGATTCAATATCAATAGTCTATAAAATACCACAAGCAACATTTTATAGGCCTTCAATTTGGCATAAAGCCTGTAATTTGGTATAAAGGTTAATTTTCTTAAGTTTCAAAGTATCACTGAGATAAGGTCACAAAAGAGTTGAAAGAAGGTAAAAGAATGTATTAATGTATTCAATGACAGTCTTCAATTTCTCATTAATAATAGTAATCTGGCAGAGTTTAGGACTTCACTGGCATAGGTTAACATGGATGTAGATTTGGTTACATTCATAAGGGTCTAAGCTCTGATACCTCATACAAGACCAACAAACACATCAACCACTTCCACAACTGTTTAGATTTGTTCCAACATTTTTATAGCAGAATAGGAGGTTCTATGAAGGGAGCTTTGCCTATTTTATTTACCATCACAATAACTATTTCTATGCCCAGAGCAGGCACTTAGTAAATATTTACTAAATAAATTGCAAATAATTTGATCTACAAATAAATATTATATAGATATCCAGCAGGAGCTATGACGTAGAAAATATGTGCAAAATAATCATGAAAAAAAGGATTTTCAAGTTAACAGGCCCATTAGGAATTATGGCATATAATCCCTTCATTTAATTTACTAAAAAGGGGCCTTTCTGGTGGTGCAAGGGGTTAAGTTGCAGCACTATGAAGCTATCAGCAGCCACTGCAGCAGCAAGAGTTCTGTCTGGCCAGAGAGGTGACCCACATAGCGCAGCAGACCTCTCTGGTCTCACCCGCTGCTCCCTCAGCAGTGTATCTCAGTCTATCTACCTGTTCTGCTCCCCACTGTCTCAGGTGAATCCTCTTACCCTCCCATCTCAAGCCTGTACACCAGTTCTTGTATGTAAAAATAAATAAACCTTTAAAAACATAATAATTTACTAAAAGGGAAAACCAATCCATATAAGTTAATTTACAAGTTAATTAACCACCAGTCCCTTAGTAGCACAATGAGTCCAGAACCCAAGTCCTATGGTTTCTAGTCCAAATATTTTTCTGCTAGGCAATCATGACTGCCTCTTGGTTTATTGCCTATTTGAGCTAATAACCTGTTAAGAACCTGCCAACATTTTAAAAAGCAGACTTTTACACAGTCTGTATAATGTAGAACTATATTTGATACACTACCTAACAAAAGAATAGTCAAGTTAATTATAAGATTATCAGTGACAAAAGACTAATTATCAAGGATATTTTTGTATGTCAGATGACATTTTCCTCAACATCATAGGATGCTGAGATTAGCCCAGATTCTATATTCAAACCATCATTAAATTTGAAATCATCTATGAACTTAATCATCTTGGTTACTATCCCCTCTCTCTGATCATTATTATAAAGGTCCTATGAAATCAGACTTTGATTCCAGAAATGACTGTAGAGATCAGAGGTATATGAATAAAGTATAAAAATGAACAAGTACCTATAGACATCTTATAAGATTACACTAGTTACGTATATTTAAATTACTGTGCTAAAAGAAAAATAATTCTTTAGACAATATTTGAGATTTTTATCTATATTTTTAATGAGATCTTAATTGAGATACATTTTTAGGAATTATTACCTATGGTACTGAATTAGTATAAATAACTCAATTAAGTTGACAGATTCTAAAGGTGTTTCTATTATGAAAAAGATGAATAAAATATAACCCAAATTTAAGGATTGATCAATAACAAAAACATTATGGCTAAAATTAGAGTATTTAAAGTAATTACAGATAATAGCCTTCTCATGAGACAGTCCCTCTATTTTGTTATCATTTTAAAATTTATGATACAATAAATGTACTAAAGAATCATACCTCTAACTAAAAACATCACTCCCTCATTTCTAGAGGAAAAGTGAATATTCAAAGATAATTGCAGGAGGTTAAGTTCATTAGCCAATATTCCCCTAATACCTAAGGCTCTGATTTTTTTTTCCAGTGTGATCTTATTACTGCCTAATTATCCATATTGCTTTTCTTCCTTTTTGTTAAAATGAAATTCACCGAAGCAGTTTAACCTTTCATTTGAAATCATTAAGTATACCCCCTCCTTCACTGATAATTGGCCTCTTTCTTTATTAACTGATTCCCCCCCTTTGATTTATTACAAATCTTTTTTGCCAAATTTGAATCCATTCTGTTAATACATTCTTTACCTTCTTTCAACTCAATTAACACACTGTCACTGTTACCAAAGCTTTCCTATTATTTCCTCAAGTTCTTATTGCTCTTTAAAGATCCTCTAGTGGAATAATGAATTTTTAATAAACTTGGAATATTTTAATGATTCTTATTTAATTCTATGATGAAATTTATGTGAGACATACTTCTCACACTGAAATGTTTTCTACTAAATTGTCATAATACTCTATAATAACTCCCCAGCAATCCAAATACACAAAGCTTTGCAATATAACTTCTGACCTCTAAAAGCACAAAGTTCTATTATAATTATCATATCCATAACCAAATCAAACAGCCAGCTTCCCTGTCAGCAATTTCCACTTCCATACAATTTTTAATAGAAACCTATACTTGTGCTTTCAATAAATATTAACGTGACCTCTGAATGTGAGTCAACCTATCACCACATTATGCAGAGAGCAATCTTTCATAATATGGATCATTGGGAGTTTTCATTAATGGAAACAAATAACTGCCAAATAAATAGAGTATTCCTGTTCCCTTCTTAGAAAGAAATGTTTTTCTGAGCACCCAAGTTCTGATAAAGTTTGGTGTCTGCTTTAAGCCCTTCCCCTTTTTTATCAGTCAGAGACACATTTCCCAGCAACTTCCACCTCTACTAACCAAAATCAGTGCCCTAATTTTGTAAAAGGAAAAGAAATATGGGGCAGTAACTACTGACCTTGGGTCAAAGAGAGTTATATATAAGCTTAGTTTTGAGATTTCTTTCACAATTTCAGGACTTAAACTATGTAACAATATGGAATCACTTTTCTAACAACAGGTAGACAGAGTGGGAAAATGACTGCTGGGAAAATACCTGAAGTTGACAAAAATAATGGAGATAACCAAAATATCGACCATCAGAGTATTAAAAACTCAACTCCCTGGGAATATTGCAGAAATGTAAGATTTTTACATATTTATTTTGAATATTAAAAAGAGGATTTTGTGTCCATTCTCCTGTAAAACACTTACCTGCCAACTTTTAATGTTTCAATTTTTAATAATTTCAATCAAATAAGTAATTTAATAAGTTTAGATTCATTTGACGATGCCTTTGGCCAAAAAAGTCCTGGTGTTCAAAGTCCCCTTTTGTATGCTAAAATTTCTGTTTAATGTACTGACATTAAAAAAATTCAAATCAGTTTTGACTCGTTTCATAATTATACATTTTCCTTATATTCTGAGGGACTGAGTCTTTGTACACTTCCCTCACAACTACATCTTAATCCCTCCAACTATTTTCATACAATTTTTAAAATGGAGTAGACCTTAGAGATAAACTAATCCATACCTCTAATTTTGCAGCTGCTAAAGCTGACCCAAAGAGTAGTTAAGATAACCTATCCAAGGTCACCTAGGCAAGTTAATAACTGATGCAGCTGAAATTAAAAGCAAGATTTCCAAAAGCCTAGTCATACATTCAAGGACCAAGGAACTGGCAGGTAGAGACTTAAGGATACGATTTATGTAAAAGAAAATAATCACATTTAGTCAAGGACTTAAATCAATGTTTTCCAAAATCTTATAAGAACATTTTGTGAAAGTTTATTTCATCACACATTTCAAAGGTGGGATTTGAACTGTTTGTATTTCAAGTACTTAACATGATTTTTGTATTGCCACTATAACAAATTTAAACACACTTAGGGCTTTAAAATAACTTCCATTTATTATCTCATACTTGTATAAGACAGAAGTCAGACAGGCTGAGTGGATACTCAGGATCTCAAAAGGCAAAAATCAGGTTGGCAGCTAGGCTGGACCCTTATCTATAAACTGGGGGAGAATTCATTTCCAGGATCATTAGGTTTTTGGCAAAATGTGGTTGTAGGACTGAGATTCTCATTTCTTTGCTGGCCTTTAGCAAGAAGTCACTCTTAGTTTCGAGTAGTGTGTCCCTTTAAGTTCTTTCCAGTTAACAGTGCATCAAATCCTTCTTGTACTTTGGATCTCCCTGATGTCTTCTACTAACCCCCCTTACTTCTTCTGCATTTGCTTTTAATGACAAATGTGATCACACTGGGGCACCCAAGATTATTCAAGAAAACCACTCTACTTTAAGGTCAACGGAAGGTCAACCTTAAGTACAGCTGCAAAATTCCTTTGGCAAATGAAGGTTACATACTCATGGGCATATGTCATCATGGACACTGTCCTGGGGGTTAAGGCATGGAATCTTCTTGCAGACCAAAATTCTGCCTACTAAACACATATTTTATTTATGCAAACTTAAGAAAATGTGACTACTTTTTAAAACAGATCATATTGTATAAACTTAAAACTTGAACAAAACATTACACCCCTAACAAAATGGCTCAAATTGGCCCATTGTAGGTGCAGTGCCAACCCCTGTACCAATCCAGGGTCATCATAAGCATGTGGCCAGTGTGGTTAAATAGGGGTCTGAGCACAGAGGATTTGGGACTTAGTGTCCTGCAGTTGCCATCTTGAGATTCTGCATACTTTGAATTTGTTTTGTAAACAAATGGAGCATGTGTGGGATGTTTGTCTAAAAAGGAGTACAGTTCTTTCATTTATCAAGAATAGTTCTAGTAAGTACAAAATTCTAGACTGGGATTTTTATTTTTCCTGTAGAACTATGAGGATGTCATTCAGTTGTCTCCTGTCTCCACCAGGAGAAAAGTCAGCTATACTTTTGCTTATTTGTAACAAATATCTTTTTTTCCATTTAAGATTTTTCTCTGGTTTTTAGTGCTTTGATTACCAAGTACCCTAAATGTGGTTTTCATTCTATTTATCACAAGATTTGTAATGCTTCTCGAAGCTGTAGGTTGATGTTGCCTGTGTGTAAGTGTTCTTTGACAGCTTTTAGTCATCTCTCAAAAGATATAATATTTATAAAATGTGTTGAATAGAAACTATGGATGTCTCATAGTTACATTACCATGAAATCTCAATAATTCAAAAATTGAAATGTATGATCATGATATATTTGTAAGCTATAGTTTATCTCTGAACTAAGAAAATGTTTTAAAACAAAATTAAATATATAATTATGAGACAGTTTATCCTATTCAAGAAAGTAAATAACTATTAAGGACTACATTAAGAGCACCAACTCTTTATATGTCACGAACAGTATTTACAAAATCAATTTAACTTATATCAAATTATAGCAGTATTTTTACTATCTCATTTTTTAAGTACCATTTATAAATACACTTAGCAATGAAATCACATTACTATGGGTAATTGACAGTGTCAAAGACTAAATCTCTCATCAAAATAAAGGACAACTGGGATTTCACTCTCCAGCATTTTTATAGTCTACTAATGGGAAGAAGAAAAAAAAAACCCTAGGCACTTTATCCATTAGAACTTTCTTTGAAAGTGATAGTCTTTCTAAAATTTGCTCCTAAAATGTACAATATTAATACAAACTCAGAAGAATATTTGGCTATAAACAAAAATTATTAGCAATGAATACAGATAGAAAAGTACATACAATTATATTCTCCCTGCTCAACAGAAAACTGGTTTTTAATACAATTATGGGTTTTTATTCAGCATTGTCATTGCTGTGGGCATTTGTTTCAAAACATGAACTTCATTTTTTAACAGACTCCAATTAATTTCCATTGGCAGGTCAGGGACATTTCAAGATTTACAAACACTCAAGACACAAAAGAACTGTTACCTTTCATATTTTTTTTTCCAAAGGTTCTCTTCTATTTCATCTACTTTCCTGGCTCAAATCTGTATAACACTTTGCTCACATTTACTACTGTAGAGATGCAGCCTTCACACTGGCCATCTGTCAGAAAGTGGCAATTAGTTTAGCATATCGCAAGCCAGCTGTCGAAACTGTATGCACACTGTATGTTCATAATAAAGTATCATCGCAATTAATGAAGAGACTACATTTCAGGAACTACTGTACCAGTAATTTCATTAGAGAAATAGAAAAAAATATGATAATTGTAGAGATATTAGGGCTTATAGACTTCTTTGGTAAAAATGAGTATGTGCCCTCCACCAAACCATCATCACCACGCTGTACAGAGGCATGACAGCATGGTGGTTAGCAACATAGGATTTAAGATAAGGCACTTCAACCTTCATTCTATCATTTTTAGTTGTATATCCTTAAGCAAGGTACTTAACTTCTCTTACCTCAGTGTCTTATCTACAGAATAGGAATAAAAATAGTACTTTATTGAGTTTTAAAATAGGATTAAATAAAAATGAAGATAGATCTCATCCCAATGACTGGAAAATAATAAAAAGCTAACAAATATTTAAACTGTTGTGGATACTTTTTTCTTCTCTTGGTAAATTTCATGTCTTTTTCCCTTTGTCTCTGACCTGATAAACCTTAACACTGTCACCAACACAAACTGTTGACCTATCTTTGGGACTCTGCATTTGCTTCACAGCAAACTACCTTAGTGTATTTCCCCCACCAAATTTAGTATCTCATCTTAGCCCAAGTTAGACACACTCCAGGAAAGCAGCAGTGTATAACGAAAAAGGTTCCCATAGGGCCTTGTCCAATAGAAAGATAATGTGTATCAAGTATGCAGCTTTAAATTTTCTATTAGCTACATTAATAAAAGGAGGAAGAAACATGAAATTAATATAAATAATACATGAGTATATCCAAACATATTATCTAGTAAGTAGCACATTTCAAGTGCTCAATATTCACCTATGTCTATCAGACAGTATATGGTTAGAGTCAAAAGAACCTGGATTCAAATTCTGACTCTCCTATTTACTTGCCATTTACCTGCTAAATCAGCTTCATCATGCTAAAAATAACTACATCCAGAAATTGTAATGTAGTTAAATAAAACAGCATACACAAAACACTAAGCACAATGCCTGACATGTTTGAAAGTTCGTTAAGTGAAAAGTCCCCTCAATGTAACCTACTTTAAAAATTGAACACCAGCTCAATATAGTATGATCTGTGATTAATCTTAGTTCCTTCCTTCCTATCACTACTATAATTACTGCCTCTCCCCCCATCTGTACAATTTCTTTCCTTGCTTCTTAAAAGCTATAAATGTGGATACTCTTAGTGTCTTAGTCATGGATACTCTTAGTCATGGCCCAACTATGTGGTTCCAAGAAACTAAAAGGACAAGTACTTTAAAGATTTATTTTCCCTGTCCTATCCACTTCCCTAACTGGTATCACTACTAAAGCTTCCTCCGCATCAGCCATCAATAGCAAAGTTTCTCCGTTGAAAACAGACATATCTCAAAAGTTAAAAAGGTGAGGCTTGCTTTTCAAAAGTGTCAAGGACAAAAAGGACAAAGACAACTGAGCAACTATCACTCATCAGATTAGACCAGAGAGACATGAAAAGTAAAAATGAAATATGGGATCCTGGGTGGGATGTTGGTCTATATAAAAGATTTTAGTGGGGAAAAGTGGTACAACTTAAATAAGGTATGTAGATTAGTTAGTAGTATTAAATTATCAATTTCCTCATTTTAGTAATTGTTCTATGGTTGTATGGTTAGTACCAGGGCCTCTCTTGTGGCACAGCAGGTTGAGGACCGTACTGTAAAGCATTCCCGGCACAGCAGCACGAGTTCGATCCCTGACCAGGAAGGGGACCCACATCGTGAAGCAGACCTCTACTGCCTCGCCCACTGCTCCCCTCAGCAGTGTATCTCAGTCAACCTGCCTGTTCTGTTCCCCACTGTGTCTCTGGTGAATCCTCTCACCTCCCTTGCCTCTGACCTGTACCCCAGCTCTTGTATAGATAAATAAATAAATAAATCTTTTTTTAAAAAAAAGAAGACCTCAGGATCTAATGTATAACCTGGAGACCAGTTTATGGGTTGTTTTCGATAGTCTTGTTTGAAAAATAATATAGTAAGTTATATTTATATATAAGTTACATATAATATACAGTATATATTTATACAAAGTATATGTTTCATAAATCATGTTACACATATGTGTGTGCTATTATATACATAAGTTATAATTTATATAAGAAATTAAAAATTATCAAGTATATCAACTATATATTGTACACAATTATTGTATAGAAAAATAAATTATTCAATACCTAATTCTTTTTGTATTGTTTGTATTTATAATACCTATTCTTAATAGGTATTACGAATACCTAGTAAAATAGGTATTAATGGCTAAGAGTTATATAAATGAAATTTGATAAGAGTAGTATTTAAATGCTCTCACCAAATAAAGGTAAATATGCAAAGTATTGATTATGTTAAATAACCCAATGGGGGAATCCTTGCATAATGTACATGTTTATTAAACCATCATGTTGTTTACTTTAAAATATTCTACAATTTCATTTGTCAATTATGCCTCAGTAAAGTGGAAAAATATTAGGGGAGTATATAGGGATTCTGTAATTTATTTCCAACTTCAAGATCTAATGTTATTTCCAAAAACATGTTTAAAAAAAACTTTTTTGAAATTTTATTATGAAGGAACCCTTTGCCCCAATGGATTTGTTAATTGATATGTCATTGTAAAATAGTTCTTAAGTTAAGCCTATTTCAGTAGGCCATCACACAGCTTAATGAAAAGTCAATTCTATGGCAAAAAAAAAAGTACCCAATCACCATCATTACTTTTCAAATCCACTAAAACAGTATGATGTCACTGACATACACTTAATACTGATAACTTATGACAGCAAATAAATTCCTGACCAGAAATGTTATTAAATAAATACAACTTTTAACATTACTAAATAACAAGTTTAAACAATAGCTACATTGTGACCAACTTTTTAAAGCAAGAAACAGGGGAAAAAAAGGAAAAGACACAAAGAACATATTCCAATATGCACCATCTCACCGTCCTAGGCCTTCACTGCTTTAGGAAATACCTTAAGTAAAAAAACTCTGAACAAAAACCCCTTGAAATCGAACAGTATGTGTCTACTACAGTATTTGTTTCTATAATATGAATTAGCTCACAGATAATCGGTAAATGTAGAAAGGATTCCTGTATACAACAGAAGCTACATTGGATTGGTATGTTGTTTTTCCCAGATCATTAATGTTTTACCTCATTAATAATAGCAACTACAGGCTTAATACACTAACAGTAATAAGCCAGGAAGGAATCTGTATCATATATTTTAACCCTTAGAGGATATTATCGCAAGGTTAACCCTGATCTTTATTTAAAAAGAAACAGTTACTGGGCCTCCTTGCTGATGCAAGGGGTTAATAAGCACAGCACCATGAAGCAGCCCCAGCCACTGAAGCACAAGTTCGATTCCAGCCTGGGAGGATACCCATGTGGTGCAGCAGACCTCTCCTGCCTCACCAGCAGCTACCCTCAGCAGTGTATTTCAGTCTATCTGCCTGTTCTGTTCCCCACTCTGTCTCTGGGGACTCCACTCACCCCCCATCACTGGCCCTGTACCCCCAGTTCTTATATACATAAGTAAATTAATCTTTTAAAAAACTATATATAAATAAAAAAAAGTAACACAAAACAATGGGCAGAACACACATATACTATCCCCATTTTGTACAGTCTGAAATCTTCTCTGTACTTGCAACTTCTTATGATGACCCTCTGCCCTTGTATAGCTTCAATCCTCCCAAACACTGCCTTCCATCAACCTACCTTTTATGTTTAAGTAAAATCCTATAGTGACTGCAGTGTTTATTAGAAATTTCATATATTTTAAAGCATAAACATTTTTTAAGAGATTTATTTATTATGCATTCAAGCACTGGGGTACAGGCAAGAGGTGTGGGCAGTGAGAGGATCCACCAGAGACAGAGTGGGAAACAGAACAGGAAGACTGAAATAACACTGCTGAGGGGAGCAGCGGGAGAGGTCTACTGCGCCATGATGGTCACCTCCCCAGCCGGCGGCAGGAATTGAACTCACGCTGCTGCAGCTGTGGTTTGCCTCATAGTGTGTTGCTTAATCCACTGAGTCTCCAGGGAGGCCCCAAGCATAAACATTTTTATTGAAATTGTTATTGTTTTCTTTAGAATTCTGGTTACAGAGCCTCCCTGGTGGCCCAGTGGGTTAAGCAATACACTATGAAGCAAACCACAGCCACTTCAGCACAAGTTCGATCCCTGCTGCCACATGGCACAGCAGACCTCTCCTGCCATGCCCACTGCTCCCCTCAGCAGTGTGTTTCAGTTAGTCTGCCTACTCTGTTCCCCACTCTGTCTCTGGTAAAACTTGTCACCCCCCCCACCTCTGGCCTATACCCCAGTTCTTGTATGCATAAATAAATGTATCTTAAAAAATTCTGGTTACAGTGAGAATGGCACATATCAAAAAAAGTAGCAACAACAAATGTTGGTGAGGATGTGGAGAAAAAGGAACTCTCTTACACTGCTGGTGGGAATGCAAGCTGGTTCAACCATTATGGAAAGCAGTATGGTGTTTCCTCAATCTACTAAGAATGGAACTTCCATAGGATCCAGCAATCCCACTCCTACGAATAGACCCAAAAGATGCAAAAACTCTGATTCAAAAGAATACCTGCACCCCTATGTTTATAGCAGCACTCTTTACAATAGGTAAGACCTGGAAACAACCTAAATGCCCAAAATCAGATGAGTGGATTGGGAAGCTGTGGTACATATACACGATGGAATACTATTCAGCAATCAAAAATGAAAAACTAGATGCATTCATGGGAACATGGATGGAACTGGAGGGGATTATGCTCAGCGAAGCAAGTCAGAAGGCAAAAGAAAAATACCAGATCGTTCCTCCCCTAGGAGGAATATAAGCGAACCAAATAAAGATCAAGAAAAGGAATAAGAACAATAATAATAACAACAAGAAAGAAACAAAAACCAAAAATGAAAAGACAAAGACAAACTGG
Source organism: Galemys pyrenaicus (assembly GCA_019455555.1). Classification (NCBI taxonomy): domain Eukaryota; kingdom Metazoa; phylum Chordata; class Mammalia; order Eulipotyphla; family Talpidae; genus Galemys; species Galemys pyrenaicus. Next base: position 13,638,967 of record JAGFMF010012021.1, read on the forward strand.
GGACACTTGGTGGGGAGGGAAGAGG
>JAGFMF010012021.1:13647970-13681176 GCA_019455555.1 Galemys pyrenaicus
GAGATAGAAAGGGGAAAACATTAGTACTATTAATTTTAAACTTTTTAGCACTGCAGCACTGACCAGAAAGCATGAAGTACAATTAAATTATACTGTGATTGAGGCCTCCCTGGTGGCTCAGTGGGTTAAACAAAAACTATGAAGCAAATTGCAGCCACTGCAGCAGGAGTTCAATCTCTGCTGCTGGCTGGGGAGGTGACTCACATGGCACAGCAGAACTCTCCTGCTTCTTGTGCTGCTCCCCTCAGCAGTGTACTTCAATTAATCTGCCTGTCCTGCTCCCCACTGTCTCTGGTGAATCCTCCCACCCCCCACACCTCTGACCTGTACCCCAGTACTTATATGCATAAATATTTTTTAAAAATTATACTGTGATTATAATTATATGCCATAAATTGGAAAAACTAGATAAAATGGTATAAAATGTCATCTTTCCTGGCTACTCAGTGGCTCTATCATTTATATAGCTTTTAGAGGTCTCAATTTGTCTCACTAGATGGACATAATAAAATGGACCATATTGGTACCCAAGTCTGCACAAAGCTCTGAGTTAAAAATTGAGCATCCCCCTCAGGTGAAGGATACTTATTACCCAAACCCATTTTTAATACCTCACCCCCTATAATGACCATCCACCTAATTAAAATTTTTGTTTAAAGTTTTGACCCTTGGGTCCTTAACCTGGCAGGGGATTAAAAACTAAAGTCATATATGTATTACATCTGAGTGTTACCAGGGAGAAATCCAAATAATAAAGCTATCAAGAAATGTATGCTTCTTAAGTCCTAGAAGCACTGATATTTTATCAGTAAGTGTAGACGAATATGCTCTTCACACCTGCTCCAGTTTCCAAAAGCTCCCCCACAGCACCACTGTCTATATCATGAAGATCTTATTAAAAGCCCCTCTTTAGAACCTCAAGTGCTGGTCCTGGCTGGAAACCCCATCTTGATTAATTCAGGCCTGGTGAGATCTCCCTGCTTACAGGTTAGGAAGAGAAGTCTATTCTCCAAGCATGTAAATTAGAGGACAACAGAAAAACAAAGGATACCTTTGTTTTAGGATATAAAGCTATGAAATTCATTCTTGTCTGCTTATTTATTCATTCATTATTGAAAAACTACAGAATTCCAACTCTGCCAGTAACGTAATTCTTCACCCTTACAAATCCAGATATGAATCTAATCACATTTTATTCAGAGATTTAAGAGCCTTTGTACGAAATAACTTTATTCTAATCTCATCCCCTTATTTACAGACTTATGGTACTTCTGCATTCTCCACTTAAAAGTGGAGTAAATAGTTTCTTCCTCCTTTCAATATTCCTGCATGAAATTTTATTCATATAAAAATAACTTACCTTTCTTTAAATACTAAAATCTTTAATTTTTATTTACAAAGCAAGTCTTTAAAACTATATTCATACAAATTTTAAGAGGACATATGCCATGTTAATGTACCTTGAAAGCATATTGAGTTGCCTTAATTGTTTGACCTATGTACTCTACAGTGGCACATCAAAATTTAACAGGCATTCCCATGTATTGCTTGTACAAATAAAAATCTTTACAAACTATTAGAAAGGCAATTTGCCAAAATGCATCTAAAGTCTTAAAGGTGGCCTTATTTCTTAGCCCTCGAAAAGTCATATTTGTTAGAGTCAGAGTTTATGTCTAAACTTAGCTGACTGAAACTTGAAAAACGACCTACAGGCCTTATCTAGTAGGTCTAGTAGATCAGTACAGCCATACCTTGGGCTCTCTTGGGCAGTTAAGGGCAGGGCAGATGAAACAATATTATCTTAGAATGTGCACCCAGGTATGGGGCAGAAGCCTGAGCCCGCCCAAAATGGATCTCCTGTAAGTTTAAATTATTGAAACATGTCTCTCTTTAAAGCTATTTGCTGTGCTCATTGCGCGGGCTTTTATCTCTCAGCCTATTGGCTAAATTGGCTATAAAAGCTCAATCCTACTTCCTATCTGGGTCGATTGTCTCAGCCAGACCTGCGTGTCACAGTTGAACGGTCGGCCCCAGCATGCTGGTGTAACTAAAGCTCTACATGACCATTGCAGCCCTGTGTCCGCTCTTTGTTCTTTTGGGGTGCCCACGGAAACTCGGTACTTTACATATTTAGATTATCTTATGAGACTAATAAAAAATATGTACTACAGTGAATGTACCATGATATTCATGGTATATTAGTAATAACATTTTAATAAGAAACTGATTAAATTAGTAATGGTTGCATCCAAATTTTATATTGATAGTAAAAGTCACTAAAAATCATAATACAGAAATATTTTTAAGATTTCTGCATATAGGGCCCACCCTGGTGGCACAGTGGGTTAAGCAATGCACTATGAAGCACACTGCAGCCACTGAAACACAGTTTGATCCCTACTGCTGGCCAAGGAGGGGACCCACATGGCGCAGCAGACCTCTCCTGCCTTGCCCGCTGCTTCCTTCAGCAGTGTTTCAGTTGGTCTGCCTGTTCTGTTCCCCATTCTGTCTCTGGTGGATCCTCTCACCCCCTGCACTTCTTGCCTGTACTCCAGTTCTTGTATGAATAAAAATAAATAAATAAGTCTTTTAAAAAAAGATTTCCACATATATTTGGCAAAATAAATTGTGTGCAACATGATAACTGAAAAAACAAATTGGTGTTGATGCAATTTAGAGAAGGAAAGGAAGTGAGAGAAAGGAAGAAAAGTTGTAAAGAGGAAAAGAATATATAACAGAAATGCAAACTTTTAAATCAAAAACCTGGTCTTAAATATGTTTAATAGTCAACAAATTAATCTCATTGCTCCAGCATCTTCATCTGTAAAATGGAATAGTATTTTCATCAGAGTTGTGGAGTACACTAAACAAATTGGAATACTTATATATTATGCAAGAATGTTCTTTTACTAGGGTCATATCTGTTATCTGGAATGTTTTCCTATTCTTCCCCATAGCTCTTTGCTTTACCCTCTGGACTTTTGGCTCTGAGATGGGTTCTTTTGGGGGAAAAAAAAGTCCACCTTTACTTAGTATCAGTGATAAATATCTTTGGAGATCTGACCCCTACTGTAAGGTAAATAAGGCAAAAAATAAACAACTGGCATTACCTCAAAGTAAAAAACATTTATGCAAAAGAAAAACGTAAGTAGTGAAATATGAAAAATATAAGTAACAAAAGAAACTATAAGTAGATTTAAAAAATACCCAATTGAATGGAGAAAATATCTATTTCACAACTGACATAGAGTTAATTTCCAAGTTACAGAAAAAACACATACAATTCAATGAGAAGAAAAGCAACAACTTAATTAATAAATGGGCAGCAGATATGAATGAATAATTTACCAAGAGTATATTCAGAAGATCAAAAGGCACATGGACAATATTTATCATCACTTTTAATAAGGTAAATGCAGGTCAAAACCACAATGAGATATGAGCTCACAATCAAGAGAATAACATACTAAAAAGATCCCCAACAACAAGTGCCAGAGAAAATGTGGAAAAGGGGGAACCCTATGACACTGTTGGAGGGACTGTAATTCATGCAGTCATTATGGAAAACAATCTGGATTTACCTTAAAAAACTAAAAGTTGAAATACTATATGAAACAGCCATCCCACTCTTGGGCATCTATCCAAATAACATAAAACCATGAACTCAAAATAATTTATGTTCTATAATGGTTATTGTAGCATTCTTATACTAGACAGGACATGAAAACAACCTAAGTGTACACTAATAGAGGATTAGCTCAGGAAGATGTGATATAGCCACACAATTAAATACCATTCATCCATAAGGAAAGATGAAATGTTGCCCTTTATAGAAAAATGGAAAGAGTTTCAGGGAATTGTGTATAGTAAAGCAAGTCAGAAAAACAAAAATAGTAAACATTAACAGAGCAAGTGATTCAACAAAGCAAAATACTTATAAAACCAATAAACAAAGTGAGGTTTCTAAGGTTCAAGTGGGAGGGGGATGAAAAGAGGAGGGAAAAGAGGCATAAAAAGGATGGTGGTGGAGGAAAAAATACAAAAATAATAAATAAAAATAAATGTGCCTGTTCACAGAAAGTTCAGGACCCAGAGGAATCTTTTTTAAACCTGCCACCCTTTCAGTATAAGCCAGTTCAGCTCTATTAAAACTTTGTAGAGTTACTATATATAACTGGGGTTCAATACATTACCTCTAAAACTATTATATATCCATAACTCTTTTCTAACTAGACCTTTCTCTACTTTGGAACTGTCCAACTCCTTTACTACAAAGCCCTTGAGACTCTTAAAATCATCTTTGTGGTTAAAACGATCTACTAAGTAACAACTTGAATCTTTCCTGAGCTCTTAACTGAAAGTGTTCCTGTAAAGATTTGGTATTTAGCCCAGGCCACATCTTACTTTGAGAATTTTCAGTCTGCTAAAGGCAAGAAATGAGAAACAGTTTTAGTTTCCAACACAGAAAGTAGCAATCACCCTATCTTTCCTCTAATTTGTGCTTTAAGTTCATTTCTCCTCTCCTACCTTATAAAAAGCTGTAAGAAGTCATTTGACAAATTCCACATTCTGCCCAGAAAACTCCTTAACCAGATTTATAAATTCATTAAATACATATTCTATATTCCAAGTTCCTGCAGGTAAGTCTTTAAAAACTGTTTCAGTGCCATAAATCATGAGTCACAATCATCCCAATCTCCAATAAGCAGCTTCTATACATCCTCTCCAGCTTCCATTAACAATTTGTCATTTGTCCAGCCTCTGTCAACAAGGCCCTCACTATTTTTCTAACACCAACTATGAACAAGTCCAAAACCAATGCCATATATTTTAGGTTTTCCATTATGGCAGCACCTCATTAGTCATACCAACTTTATTTCAGTCACCTATTACATCATAACAAACTATTCCAAAACCATGTCTTCAAAGAACCACAATTTATTTGTGATCTTGCAATTTGAGTACTACTCAACAGGGCATATCCTCTGCTGGTCTCAAGTCATTAGCATGGCTGCAATCATCTGGAGCTCAAATGGATTTTGAGTCCAAAGTAGCCTTACTCTCATGCCAGATGATGAATTGAGGCTTATTAGCCAGAAATGCTTACTCTGACCTTCAACATCTCCTTCAGCAAGATAGCCTGAGTTTTTTGCATGTTCCTAACTCACAAGCATTTACCAAGTTTCTACTTGAATAGCATTTGCTGATGTCTCACTGGCTGAATGTAAGTTACATGGCCAAAGTCAATGTGGGTAAAAAACTACGCAAATCAATGAGGGAGGTGTCATTAACTGGAAGGCATTACTGTAAACATCTACAAGACTCTCAAGCTAAGTGAATGGGTCATTCACTCAGCTGACACTCTTGTGCTTCCTGATAGTCACTTCTAAAACTATGGAAATGAAAAAGGGTTTTATATTATAAAGGAAGAGGGGAGAAAAGGAAAGAAGAAAACAAACGCTAACTAGTGGCAAAAAGTTTAAAAAGTAACTACTCTTAAAGGCATGTGATAAATTATATAAAGCATAGCATAACACTTAAAAAGGAAAGCTAGGAATAAAATGACAAATATTTGTAATTAATATCACCATTGGTAAGCTAAAACTAGCACAAACATATGTTGACAAATTTAACAAATAAAATATGGGAATAAAATTATACATTTTAAAAGATACTAAGAGTTAGAATTCAAAAGCTTTATCAAAAAATGACAAATAGCATTTTTTAATAACAGCAGTTCCTATGTCTGGAAAATGCCCCAACAATACCCTCACCCAAGAGTTGGGGCTCTCTGAAAGGAAATAGTTCTCAAATGAATATTTATAGAGCTTGTCACAATGCAGGCTCCAAGGTCCTAGGCAAAGACTCAAATCATAACCTAGAAGAGGGTCTAGGAATCCTCATGAAAAGGAGCCCAGGGCCCAAAGACCCACACTAACTCCAAGAGAACTTTCTCAGACCCTGGTTTATCCTATACATGGCACTTATTGCTTAAAGCACTTACAAAAAGTCCACACTTAAATTTTCAGAATCAAAAGCTAACATGTTCCACTCCCTAGTTATAGCTCAATTTGTGCAGCTTCACCCTTTCAAGACTCTCTCCAGCAATAAAGCAGCATTTTTCAAATTACAGTCATGACCAATGAGTGAGTCATAGAATCAATTTAATGGGTTGCGACCAGAATAGAAAATATCAGAGGGCATTGCACATAATGATGGTAATTATGGTTTAAGTATTGTTACGTGAGACTTTTGTTTCAGTCATGTGTATGTATGTACAATACAAAACTTTATTACTTAATATGAGTCATGGGTAAGAAGGTTTGAAAATCTCTGCCATAAAGAATATGATAGATTCATCAAAGAGCTAAAAAGTTTTCAGGTGAAGAGTGCAGAAACACCCTCAAAGTCAAAGAAAAAAAAATTTAATGATGATAATTTCATTTTATCTTATTTTGTAAGGTTTAATTATTCAGGCACTTCAATGCTTGAAAGATCAAATTTAATATGCATTTATTCAGCATCCTTCTCAACAGGTAGATGAGAAGAATACGGTCCCTTTCTTTCATAAGCTTACAAAGTAGAGTTAGTATTAACCCATGAAATAACTAGAGGCCTAGATAGAGCACAATACAAAAGAATTTATAATTAATCTTACCTACTATGAGATTTCAAATAAGTGAATAACGGAATTGAGAAAAGTTATATGAAGAAGATAGGACTTGAGTTAGGTCTTTAAAAGAAGCATAAGCAAAAACAAAGAGGAAAAGTTATAGTAGTGAGCCTTGCTATATAGTAAAAAGAGGCTAATTGCCTATAAAAGGAACCCCAAAGGCCCAGTGCATAACACAATAGGAGTAGATATACTAACAACAATCATTCAGAAATCCAGTATCTTGCTATCTTGTAGATTCATCATCTCCTGTGACCTCAGAGTGCTCAAGTGGATCCTTTATGTCCAGCCAGCAGACAGGAGAAAAGAGTATGGATGACAAAGGCAGCTTTTATAAGTCAGGCCTGAAAATGGCATCTCAATTTCACCCATTTTACCTTGGTCAGTCTTCAGTTACATTGGACTACTAGGGAAGGTAAAAATATGGACTTGAGTAAAAAAGGAGTACCTGTATGCATTAAAAGTCCTCTACACCAGAAATAGCCCAGATACAATAAAACAAATTTAGAAAGACTGAAAGGTAGAAAGAGGACTTCATAGAGGACATGACTTTAGAACTTAATAACACAATGGTGAGTTCCTGGGTTTCCTTTTTGCCTTCCATATATCCTAGATAGGACACTGGAGAAGCCTGCAGCCTGGAACCAACATCAGGCAGAACAAAAACAGCCAGTGGGGAGAGGAAAGAGGGAATGATACATCTCTCTAGACAAAGGGTCAGAAAATTGATGGTCTGGCACAACAGAAAATACTTTTAATAAAACCCAACATGATCCAGACAATACCAAAGGAAAAACTGGGCCAACACCACAGTGTCAGTGTGACTGAACAGGGAGCTGGTATTCTAGTCCCACCCAGAGGGAGTGAGACTAGGTGTGTTCCCTTTACTTTCCCTGACCTGGCAACAAAGAGGGTACAAGAGAGGGCAGGCAGTGCTAGTCAGCTAGATCTATACCATGCAATACTAGTCACCAACAAAAAGGAATGAACTGTATCAATGGAACATGGATAAACCTCAAGAAACATTATGGTATAATAAGCGAAGTCACAAAACACCATATATTGTATGGTCTATTTATAGAAAATGTCCAAAAAAGACAAATGTATAAAGGAGATCAGTGGCTGCCTAAGGCAAACGTAGGAGTGAGAATTAACTTCAAAATGGTGTGAAGGACGCTTCCTTGGGTGGTGACAGAGATGTTCTAAAAGAGATGACTATACAACTCCATAAATTTATTTTAAAACATTAAACCACTTACAGTGTGTAAATTTAATGGCATATAAATGATATCTCAACAAAGCTTTTTAAAGTATACAGCACAGCATAATGAACTACCATCTTAAATATCACCAAGACTCAACAATTATTAACTGTGGTCAATCTTTGTTTCATTAATAACCCCATTCAACTCTTCCTCTTCCCATATTACTGTAAATCTCAGCTACTACATACCTAGTTGAACATTTTATAAGATTCATACAATAAAAAGTTCTTTAACTTGCTCATAATACCTTAATAATCGGCACGAGTGATAAAATCAGCAGTTTTCTTGACCAAATTATCAGTTCATTTCTTTAAACACACAAAATTTAATAGCTGGTAGATCCAGTATCTAAAGTCTTTACGGTTTGATTCTGCTAAAGGTTGTTACTCTCACAGTGCTTGTTTCCTTGAGTGATATTTCTATGTGAGATTATGTTCATCAAACTTTGCATATGCCCAGGAGGACAGGTGAAAGCTTCTGTAGGGTGCCTGAAGCTGCTCCAAACCCAAGTCCACTGTAGATTTACATCTCACTTTAGAGTTTTTCAATTGCAGTGAATGTGAATTCAACCTCGACTCTGTTAGGGCTTTCTCCCTCTACTCAGAGCTTAAGCAGGGCAAACAATTTTCTTTCAGATTTTGGTACTTGTTTATCCATTCCTAAATACTCTTTTCTGTGGTCCTGTCTTAATTCAGGATTTCTCTTCCAACTATCTCCCTTGGATGAGCCTAGGATCTTGCCTTCTGACTCCTATGTGGTCATTAAAACTGTATTAATTATTGGTTAGTAAAACATAAAACATTATCAGACTTAGCTCAAGTCAGCTATAAAATTTGATGGCTGTATGAATATAGGTAAGTTACCTCAAATGTCTGCTTTTTTTCAAATATAAAGTTTAGAACTTGAGGGTCTCCCTGGTGGCACAAGGGGTTGAGTGCCACACTGTGGGGCTTCCATAGCCATTGTAGCACAAATTTGGTCCCACAAGGCACAGCAGACCTGTCTCACCCACTGCTCCCCTCAGCATTGTATTTCAGTCGATCTGCCTCTTTTGCTCCCCACTCTCTCTCTGGTGAATCCTCTTACCCACCCACGCCCACACCTCTAGCCTATACCCCAGCCCTTACATGCATAAATAAATAAAATCTTTAAAAAAAAAGTTTAGAACTTGAGTCAGTATCCCCTTCATGTTTCTAAAGTCCTATACATGTGAATCTGAATAAAGTATTAAATTTGAAAATCTGTAAAAGAAAACCATTAATATACCAGTCAGCAAGATCACAACCAAGAGTATATGGAAGTATTAAATGTTAAAGAAGCACGATGTATGCAAGGTACTCTCAGATGGTTCAGTATGCATCTGTATATATCTACATGTAGACACATGTATGTATATGTGTGTATATATGTATCATGAAAAAGAGTGAGGACAGGAGAGGGAGAGAGGTAAGAGGGAACAAGACAGAAAAATAAAATGAATATGAAAACTACTTAATCAAAGCAGAGAACACATGGAGGTTGTCTGTACTACTCTTACAACTTCTCTGTAAGGCTAAAATTACTTTGACATTAAAAACAGTATGTTATGAAGTCAGTGTTTCAATAACAGATATATCCTTGGCTCTATGAAACAGATGCATACTGTTACTCTATCAAGGGAAGGAAAGGAAATCCATGAAGGGACATTATAAACTTATCACTCACCAGCTGTTTCAGTATCACATGTTTGTTGCTATAAATACAAACTGATCTATTTGAATTCTCTATTAATGACACATTCTAGAATTACATAAAAATGCATAATGTCCCAAGGGGTAAAATCCTCAGGTAAGATTTCTAAACCAAAGGTAATCTGGGAAGAGAGCTCCTAGGTACGCCAATATTAATTCCTGGCTTCCTTCAAAGTCAGCCCCAATACACCAGGGGAGTAAGAATTCAGAGCAGCCAGCATCAGAGGGAATGTATGCCCAGTGGCTCCCAGCTCTTGGCAGTGCAGATTCAGCAGGTAACATGAAACCCTGAACTCTGTCTTAAATGCTGTATAAATCACACTGTGTCTGTCTTCTTGAGAGTCTATTTGTATCCAGCTTCTTAGAATATCAAAATAACAATTACAACCAACATTAACTATTGAATATTAAGCCCACTATAGTTTTTATATTTTCCAAATAAGAAGGGTGACATAGAAATAAGAAAATGGGGAGAGTGTGAGAGAGAGAAAAATAGACAGAGACAGAGCCTGACTCTTAGCTTGATTTTTGACAGCACTTTTCATTTTAAACTCAGCAGAAAACAAGATAATGACTGCAAAGATCCAGGTAGGAGTCTAAGAGGTTTATTACAAAGCAGTTTCTTCAGAATCTATGCAAGCAGCTGAAAGGCAAGACAATTTTGAACCAATGAATGTGTGTTATTGATGAATAAAGATGTCAGTACTGATTAAACTCTATTTCCCCTTTCATTCTTTAATTTTCTAATATACTCTGCATAATAATTTTTCCTCTGAACTCTGAGTAAGAGAGACAGTATTAAGTAATAAAGTTTTAAGTATTTTCCCCTCAGGTTATTCAAAATAGATGGAGAAAAATAGTATATACTATATAAAAATATGTAGCAACTATAACTAAAACAGGACAGTGACACTTAAAATTATTTCTTTCACTTACTTTTGAAAGAATTAAATCTTAATTTTAAATGTACAAGGCATACACACCTTTTATAAGAATCAGTGACCCTGCTGCAGGCATTCTCACCCAAATAAAATCTCAAACTTTGGTGTGAGGTCATTAAACTATTCCTAGGGCACCCTTTTACTCTAAAAACCTCTGTAAGTGATTGAATTTCTAATTTGAATAATTAGATTCCACCGACATAAATTTCCTCTGTAGTTTCAATTGTATGCAATAACAGTCTTTATTTCCTGAGTTAAATTAATGTTGAGTAGCGTGGTGCTTCTTTAAAAGAAAAAAAAAGTGCATCTACTTTCATGGGAACGTTTCAGCAACTGGAAGTGATTCATGTGCCTACATGGGGAATAAGTCAGTATGAGTAATTATTAATCAACAATTTGTACTAGTATCCATTGTGTGCAAAGCACTGCAGAAAGTACATCTCATCCCTAAAATGGCTACACTTACACAGCTATACTTAAAAAAAAAAGTTTCATAAGTGAACCCTATTATTTCTTAAAGCCTATCACATCATTAGAAAGTTTATTTTCATTTATGACACGTCAACTGGCTGAGGCTTCCCATATTTGATCACCTCTTTTTGTTTAGTGGGACACCTAATGAATTGTAAATTAATGTGGGACAACCTAAGCTAAAAATAGGAACTACTGAGTCATGTCTTAAAATTAAAGATAACTTTAAAAGGGAATTCCCAAGATGAGCTTCACCTATTAAATCATAAGCCAAAAGAATTTTTGAAAAACCTAAAAAATAGCTCTTACCTAAAATTTGTTACTCAACGTGAAATACCCAGTATTGCTCTAACAGTATTTATTCAATAAGTTCCAAAGGACTAATACTGAGAACTCTTTATTTATTTTGGAAACTTTATGGGGCCTACACCTAGAAAAGAAAGCAAACATTGTGATAATAAGGATTCTCAATGAGACTAATTCCTTCAGTTCTTAGCTTTCTTTAAATAACATGTTTGTAAGTTGCACAATGACCTTTATGAAAAGCCACTCAAAAGTGATGGTCCAACAGGTCCTGGACTATTTCAAACCCAAAGATAGTTAAAAATAGATCAATCCACTTCAAAATTCAATGACTCAGAATTTCGATCTAGTCCAGTTTTGTCAATTTTGAACTACAAAGATTGGAGTCATTCTAGGTAGATGTAAAGGTAAAAAAATAAAAAAAAAACTTTTTAGATTTCTTCTGAAATTAGCTCTGTCCTTGGAGACATAGCAGCTATGAGAGATTTATTTACCTACTCACAACCCTTCCTTCTCTCCCCATTGTTGCTATCACTTCCTAGTAGGTGAAACAGTGATCACTGACTGCTTTTGCCATGTGACTTGCTCAACCACTGGAATGTGTCCAGAGAAGAGTGGAAGTTCTGAACCGAGGCTTTAAGAGGCTCTGAGTGTTCCCACTAACCTTATGCCCTACTATCCCCTACAAAAAGCACACCATAGGCAGCCATGACTCATTCAGTCTCTACTCCATAACGAGAGGAACATGATATAGGATGAACCAAATCTATAGTGTAGTCATTACAGTCAATCCAGAGAGTCATGATCAAGAAATGAAGATCTGTAGAGAAGCCACAAAATTCTGGAGTTGGTTTGTTGCCATACTAAAAGTTAACATGGTAGCCAACAAAAAAGAGGGTTCAAGGTATTGTTTTCTGGTACCACTTTTATTCAGTTAATAAGAATGAAAGTAGTATTACCAAGTGAAATAGCCGTAAAGACAATGATTTTTCTTTTTGAAGGCAGAGTTCATACTCAGCATATCAGAGACATCACTTATTTATTTGGTCATTTATTCTATTTGCTCAATAAATACTATGTGCTCAAATACAATTTTAAGTAAAACTTATTTTAGCTGTTCTGTTAAAAATAAACTAATAAATTAAATTAAATTTCCAGATCCATTCTCCAAAACAGCACGCTAACCCAAACAAGTTTTTGTTTCTGAATGTACCAGGCACTGGCCACACATCTTTGTGACAGCTAGACATCTTCTGTATTAATCTCATCTAAAGGATATATCTATCAGTCAGGATTAATGATTCTTGAACCTCCACTACTGAAGTAAAAATACTTGTACCTGATTTGTCATCCCCTCACAGCACCTAAAACAATATTCTATACTTACTAGCTATTAACTGACTCCCTGTTTCAATTCACAGTTACCAATGCTTTCATTATGGTCCATATCTCAAAACAACATCAGGAGTCACAAAATTATTCATCTATTTGAAATGACAGAAATGACTAGATATAATCTTTTTACCTGAATACATGGGAATACAGTATTACTCACTGAATGAAGTTCAAGATAAACTACACCAATAAGAAATCCTTCAAAATGATATACAGATTCATTCCTCCATGAACACGGATATGTAGAATGGGTGACGAGGTGACATATACACAAACATGCAACGGAGACGTACACTCAAGAGTACACTTCTAAGGAACCTTTTGCCAAGAAGCCTCTCAGCCCCTTCACTGTACTGCTTTTCTGTCCCTGGTTCTTTTACCACCAGTCCTCTGTCCAACTCTCTGATTTTCTCCATCAACCTCTACCCACCCAGCTAATCTATTCTTTCCTTTCCTATATTTTCTTGCTTGTTTCCTGATTTTCTGTCTTCCGTTCATACATATAATCCTTGGTAAAGAAGACATCACTACACATTCGAGTACTCCTTCCCTTCACAACAAATCAACCAACTTCCATACAGCAGGTATAATTTTCAGTCTGCAGAGTCGATAAAAGCAGGTGTGTTCCTTGCAGGATGCTTAGGGACTTACAGTGATCTCCACACACCTTGCCAGTTATTTTAGTACTTGCATCATTAAAGAAATTTAAAGACAAGAATTTTTTCAAAAATTCTGCTGAACTCCATGATCTAAACATGTTCCGTTTATCAAAGCTGTACAGTAGCAAAAGTGTCTTAAAATATGCTGAATTAACTACATCTCATCACAGCAATTTCTGCATGTAAATATTTTTTATTATGATTTAGTGTTATCTAATGAAATTATAAATAATCTTTTATGTTGAGAAGCAGACTAAAATTCCTAAAATACAGACCAACTATATTAAACATATTTTTCCATTCTTCCTAAAATATACTTGCCCCTTTATTCTGAAAATAGCACCCCCTTTTCCTGGAAAATGCTGTTCCTACTTCAACTTAAAAGTCCATGGGATGTGGTTCAAATACAATCGCCCATTTTCTTATTCAGCCATAGGCTTGGGTATGCACCTGTCCAAAGCTGGACCAATCATGGCACCCTAAGCTGCTGGAAAAAAATGATCTATACTTGTATAGGTTAAGATGTGTGATTCAAGCTAAATCAATCAGTCCTTCTCCATATTTTCAAAACTAAAATTAAGACAAAAGAAAAGATCTCTCTCAGTGATGAGACTGGGCATCTTAAGGCAAGAGAGCTGCCAGCAGCCGTGTGCTCTGCATCGTGGGGAAAGCTGGTCCGAGAGCATGATGCCAAGATGCAGACAGAAGCAGACATTAGAAACAGAGAGAAGACTGAGCACCCTGGCATGGCTCAAGTCCTTGGATCAAGTTGTCCCTGACAATTGCCACACTCCTGCCTTCCGCCTGAATACATAATAAATTTCCAATAAATTCCTCTATGTATCTAGGCCAATTCAAGCTGTTTTTCTGTAACCAGTAGCACAGGAAATTGTATATAATATACTAAACAGACTCCAAGGTAACAAACTTGACTTTTAGAAGGTAAGATCCAGGAATACTACAAGAAATCCTAATGTATGTGCGGCCAACTTGGCATTAACCAACAGACTGGCATTTAAGAATGACACGACTTATTTTACACTTCTAACAAGGATAAACCTTGCCTTTCATAAGATGAAGTGAATCTTCTTAGCTCTTAGCACATGTCATGAACATAGATGTTTAGTAGGTATATACTGGGCTAAAAACATGAAAACTGGGAGACTACGATTGCCACTTGATCCTCTGGAATATCATCAGATCCCGATACAGTTTTGTGTTCTGCAAAAATCCATGTCAGGGGCCTCCCTGGTGGTGCAGCGGGTTAAGCAACGCACTATGAAGCGGACTGCAACCACTGCAGCATGAGTTCGATCCCCGCCGACGGCCAGGGAGGGGACCCACATAGCATGGCAGACCTCTCCTGCCTCGCCACTGCTGCCCTCGGCAGTGTGTTTCAGTCAGTCTGCCTGTTCTGCTCCCTGCTCTGTCTGGTGAATCCTCTCACCTCCCGCGACTCTGGCCTGTACCCCTGCTCTTGTATGCGTAAAATAAATAAATCTTTTAAAAAAAAAATCCATGTCAGGAGAGGTGATCATTGTGTGTAGCACAATAGCACTAATAAAATTGGGGAAAATCACTATTAATGTGATTGTTTCCCAAAAAAATATATGTCTGTGCATTAATTAAAAGGGATTTGGGAGCCAAAAAAGGATATAGGTGGCTGTGGAAAAGACATGAAGGATCTTACTCAAAAAACTCAGCAAGGGTAAACAAGGCTAGTTTTTCCCCAAGATCTGGGTCTAAGCAGCAGACAAGAATTCAAAATTAAAGAGGTAGAAATTGTAAATTAAAGCAACTGTCTGTATTAAATGCATTAAATTGCATCAAGGGAAAAAGTCATACCTATAAATCCTCTATGTTGACTGTAGCCTCTTAAGAAAATATTTATATTTGAATATGTAAGTAATCAGTTTGCTTTGGGCTGGTGATCGCAATATGGAGGGAAACTGAGAGACAAGGTTTGAGCTGAATTCCCTCCTCAAGGCCCTACTATTCTTAAGCAATGGAAATGGAAATAAATGTCCTACTCTAAACCTTTACCTCTACCCAAAGAATATACTCTCTAAGGATCTCAGGATCTCACTGCCCAGAACATAAGAAATTTGATTTTCAATACAAATTGCAATAAAGCAAATTCATTTAAATTCCTTAAAACAGATGTTTCGACCCTTAACTAGTTCTAAAAAACACAAAAAGAAAAAAAAATCTAAGTTGATGTATTACTTGTAAGACTTTGAATTCTTATATTCATATATTTTAAAGTTTTTCATTAAGCTTATATAGTCAATTTCCTTCACACAGCTATTTAGCATAATGCATAAATGTCACACATACTAACAACAGAGAAAAAAATCATATTACAAAACCCAATTTCTTCCCAATTGTATAAATTTACTTTAACAGCTAGTTTCTAAACATGGAGTTTGGAAAAATAAAGTTTTCTCTAAGTTATTCAAGAAGACTATTCACATAACTTTTCTAGATCCAATCTCCAGAGTTCTGTACTTAATCTTTTCAATTAGCCACATGCTTAAAGAACACTAGAATATCTGAGATCAATAACCAGATTTTTCTGCCCACTAAAAGTGTGAGTGTTTACAGAGTAAGTGAACTGCACCCAAACTTGTCCTGCAACCATACTAATAAACTGCTCTTAAAAAGATTTTCAAAGATGGAGATTTAAAGATTTTAAATCCTAGGCCATGACAAAAAATGGTGTGTTAGTCAGCAAAATTTCTTTAGAGTCTACATTTATCATTCCCTCACACTAAAAAAAAAAAAAAAAAAAACTACAGATTCAGAAAACTGCCTAATAATTACTTTTCTTCATCTCTACTCTGATTATAACATAACTGTATTAGGAGACCTTATGAAGAAATTTACTAAAGTTAAATTTACGTTCAAAACCTTTTTAAGACTTCATTTCCCAAATATTCCATTTCTAGTGCTTGAGAAACGAGCATGTGCTTTGACAAAGGAAGTTGTATTTCTTGTTACCTGCATTGATGCTCCTTCCACTCTTGCCACACAGGCAACCCGATCCAGGAAAGTCACTGCCACAGGCACTGCCACAAAGAAGCCTTTGCAGAAGGCCTTGAAGTACCTTTTCACCCAGCCTTGTGACTGTGCCATACCTGCACACACAAAGGAAACAAGCATGACATCAGCCTCAGAAAAAAGTGAAAATGAAAACAGCACAAGAAAAATAAGAGTTAAAGAAGAGGGGCCTCCCTGGTGGCACAGTGGGTTAAGCAATGCACTATGAAGCAAACTGCAGCCACTGCAGCATGAGTTCGATCCCTGCTGCCGGCCAGGGTCCCACATGGTGCAGCAGACCTCTCCTGCTGTGCCCGCTGCTCCTCTCAGCAGTGTACTTCCGTTGATCTGCCTGTTCTGCTCCCTGCTCTCTGTGGTGAATCCTTTCACACACACACACACACCCCACACCTCTGGCCTATACCCCAGTGCTTGTATGCATAAATAAATCTTTTTTTAAAAAAAGTTAAAAACCACCTCATCTCAATGCATATATACTCACACTTACACTTGTAACCATTAGAATAATTTTAACTTAAAATCCCAAAGGTAAAAACATGTACGCAGGATAATTCTTTTTGGTAGTTCAAGCCCACATGATAACTTCAGTGGAAAATTTCTAATCATGAAGCAGTAAGAAAAAAAATAAACATTCCAAAAGTAAATATTTTTCTGTTGCTAATGAACTATTATGTGGAGAAGCACCTTATACCCCTAACACCTGTTCTTTTCTATAGTACTAGATGTTTTAGTGGGATACATGGCTGCCCACACCCTCCCTTGCAGCTATGAGTAACCGTATGATTAGACGGATGAATTGTATATGAGCAGAAAGTATATACTTTCACATTGTGCTCTTTAAAAGAGCATGCCCTTTCTGTTCTTTTCCACATTTTATGATACCTGTGATTATAAGGTAGCATTAGAAGCAGAAGTAGTCATCTCAAAATAAGACTAAGCAACAAAATAGAAGTTATGGAGGCATCATAACTGGTCTGCATTGCTTACACTCAAGCTATTAAATGATAAATCACTTTCCAACATGTTGAAACTACCACAATATTGGCTTTTGTTATAGAGGCCCAAACTGATCCAAACTAATACAAAATCTAATGAGACCAGGGAAAAACATCACCTCATGTGAATTCAATATAGCTAATTACCAACCCTCATTTACCTCTATAACCATTTGAATTTCCAGATTTTTCTAGAGATAAGATCGCTTAACTATCTCAGGCAATGAAAAACAAAACAGTATGAGATCAAAATATGTAATGCTACTAGACCCTAATTGTCTATTCTATTTCATTGGATGGGATAAGATGGATATAGGAGACCACATTATTCTGTGGTCAAGGTAAAGAGATAATTAAAGGTAGGGTTAGATGAGAGTGGTTGTGGAAGTGGACTAAAACAAAGACTTAAGACACTTATTTCAAAGGTTAAAGTGACAAGATTGAAAATGGATTAATGATACAGGAGAGAGGATAAGAGAAAATGTGTCAATAGGCAAGAGTAATCCATCAAAGCACTGCTATTTTGCCACCCCTTGAACCCAAAGTACTTAAGACATGCTCAGAGTCAATTCCCCAAACATTATTCAGTCCCACTAAATACAAGGTCATAGATTAGGTACTAGGGATATAGGAGTGAAAAAGTAGCAAGAGACAGTCCTTGTTCCTGCCTGAAACAAGGAGTTACATACCCCAAGGAGACTGCCCTTAAATACCTCCAGTGAAAATGAGCATTAGAAAAGCCCAATGTCTCTGAAGCATGAGCAGGGAACTCTCCACCAGAAAATGACTGTGGTGCCAGCAAGGGCACAGAGCAAGTTCTCGATGATTCAGGCAGATGGGTTAAGGAGTCCTGGAGCCCTTGGTGGCTTTTTTGGTTTTTATTGCAACATTATCTCAGAGGCGACCAGGTATATGGCAGGCAGGGGCCATGAGGCTGGCAGGCCTCCTAGGCCCCGGCACATCTTCCCTCTCCAGGCTCTCTAGCTTCTCATTGCTACTTCTACTGCTGCTGCTGCTGCTGCTGCTGCTGCTGCTTCTTGTTCTCTGCTGCTCTCATTCTGCTGGCAACCTCGTGATGCCGCCCTTATAAGCCCCTGTCCAAACCCAGGTGGGCTCACTTGCGCATGCCCACCTTGGAATGCTCGCAGCACCACAGGTGTCCATCATCACACCAATGGCGGGAGGACAGAAAAGCCTGATAACTTTTCTCTGACCCTACAATGACTCAGAAGGGTCTTCCAAAAGAAATGTCATTTGAAGTAAGACCTGGGCATTTCAGGCAAAAGGAGTAGCATTTGTGAAGACTTAGGAGCAAAATAAAAAGTGTGGTTTGATTGGAGTATATACATAATTTATTACGCTAACTCTAAATTTTTATTCAGTAAACATTTACTTATCGACAGCCAAACACCAAGCTAAGGGCAGAAGACATAAAGATGGTAAGTATACAGTATGTTATTTAAAAAATCTCTATAAACAACATATTACATTTTCTATATAAGTGTATATAAGCACATAAATCTTTTAAAATGACATTATTAATGTTCTATTTGCTTAATAAACACCTATATGTCACTTAAAATATAGAGGGGAAAAACTGCTTTATCAAAATGCTAAACGGTTAATTCTAGATATTGCAAATCAAGATGAGGACCATTTTCTTCTTTGAACATTTTTTTTTAAATATTAGAAACCAACATAAGACTGTCTTAAGAAGTCATCTTAATATAGAGATAATATGGAATAGTATTAGTCTTTATCTATTTCCCATCATGATAAATAAACCTCACTTTGTCACTTTCAGTCTCTATCCCTCTGAATAGGACAAAAAGTTAAGATTCTCCCCTACTTATAGATCAATCAATATGTTTGACTGCCATTCTTTTATGTAGTCAATGCAGGTTACAACATAATATGACAAGTTTTTGAAAACTTGAGAGTTTAAAGAACCTTGGAAATTCTTAACCATTCAACCCACCCACAGTAAGAAGCATTTTGGTTCAATTAGGGAAAAAGAAAAAAAAAAAAAAAAAAAGGCTGACAATTCATCAGACAACCAACCTACTCTAAATTTAAAAAAAAAAATAGTTTTTAATTAATAAGCAAAATACATTTTCCTAAAGTTAATGCATTTCCTTTTCTATTTTAAGTTGCCAAAGAATCGTTGGGATGATCTGGTCTTATGTTCAGGCCTTGTATTAATTGAAAACTACCATAGTAATGAGTCCTGTTTTGCAGCCATTCCATGCCAGGTATGTTCACCATGGGAGCTAGAGATTTGAAGGAGAATTTTGGAGTCCTTGGCGTCATTTTCACAAGTTTTAATGGTAAGCAGGGGAAACAACAACTTGAGCCACCTCCCGCCAGTGTGAAGCCACACTTTTATTCCCTTCCCACCTGGACAAACGTGTGCACACTCGCATAATGCACACGCACCCATGCTACAGGTGTCCACAATCAGGCACACATGCCCCCACACCCACACACCTTCTCTTTCACACTATCAAGGCTGCAGGTGATACCACAAAGGCAAATGGTATAAAAAAAAAAAAAAAGGCAAATGGTATAAAAGCCTGACCAACTTCATTTACCCTACAAACGCCTAGCATACATTTCTGTGAAGCAATTTCAGTGAATTCCAATGTGGTACTAAAATCACACCATCGCCAAAAAAAAGTGGGGGGTGGAGAGAATAATTTTTATCAGTAACCTCATTCTTCTGGTAACCACACAAGTCACTTAGGTTCAAAACATTGCTCCTGAGAAAATTACTGCTTTACACAGTAGGCACACCTGGCTCATTGCTTAAGTACTTAAGCTGAAAATATTTTAAATAAGCTTTCAGATTCCATTCAAATCATACTTGCCACTTGGTAACTAACACCTGCAAGTGAAGGTTTCTTGACAAAGCTGACCTCAGCCACTTAATGACCTGTATTTAAAGCCTCTTTCCCATAATAATTTGTTATAGCTTAACCATGCCATGAGTTCATGTAAAATCTCTTTTAAATTCATTATTTTAGCTTGTGCAAAGTCACCAATCACTCATCTGCCAGACAGAAAAATATAACAGGCAATAAATACACTTCAAATCATTCAAATTATAAAAACTATGGTATTATAAAATATCATTTATTTTAAAATGGTATAGAACATTTAAAGGTAAGAGGAAAATAACAAATTACAATGCAGTATCCTATATAAAATGTAATTTCCAATCATGCAATAAGGCTTACATTCATATAACCAAATCAAACTTCTGTTTTTAAAAGCCAACTACAAACTATGACTATCAAAGAATATAAGAGCAGGGATCTAAACAAATCTGACACCCAGTTCTTAACTCAGTCAGAGTATATTTATAGATCACCAATATTTATTTATAGATCACCTACTGAAACTGCAAAGGGTGAATGCACAGTGCAGAACCAGGCAGGCACAGTCCTTGGCATCACAAATGATGCATTTTCATTCTTTCCACATTAAGAACCTACCTTATTCTAGAGATTATGCTAAGTCACCAAAGGTAAAAAGACCAAGTCATAGCTCATTCTCAGAGAGATTATGACCTGGTCACATGTGATCAGGCTACCCTCCTCGGTGAATTTCTCCAGGAGCTCGTGGTACCAATAAGCTCACTTTGCAAACAGAGCCTAACTAATAAGCATGTGCCAAACCAGGAGACACTGGACTACATTTAGATTAATAGAAGGAAAAATAATGACTAATGAACTAGAAAATTTTTATTTCACCAGAAGCAAGTCTGGGAATGTCAACTATAAAAACTAACTCAAAAATTTTTTTCAGTGTCACCATGTAATTTCAGATTCTAAATAAAAAATATATAGACAATTGGCATAATCTTTACAATGTGAACAACATCAAGTTCTTTCCCTTTTAACTTACCTGACCTAAAAGTTCTCACTCAAAAAGTCTCAGAAAGGACAAAATGGCAAGAAATAATAAAAAAGAAAAAAAAAAGAAAATCTAGCCATATATAATAAAAGGGAGAAATGTAATGGGGTTGGACATAAAGTGAATCATGTCCTGACAAAGATACCCAATTTAAAAAGTCAGTACTGGGAGACTGAAGGTAAGGATCTTCTACCTTGACCTAAAACTGCTCCTTTCACAGGGATAATTATTACTCCTTTGAGAGTTATAAAATAACATAGAAAATATTAATATATTACAATAATTGTGACTCTACTGGTAAATTGATGAGTTCAGAATACTAAGAGAGGCTAAAATTGAACTATTCAGTTTTAAATATTTAAAAGCAAATGAGGGGCCTCCCTGGTGGCGCAGCGGGTTAAGCAACTCACTATGAAGCAAAGCACTGCAGCACGAGTTCGATCCCTGCTGCCGGCCAGGGAGGGGACCCACATAGCATGGCAGAGTTCTCCTGCTTCGCCCGCTGCTGCCCTCGGCAATGTGTTTCAGCCAGTCTGCCTGTTCTGCTCCCCACTCTGTCTGGTGAATCCTCTCACCTCCCGCAACTCTGACCTGTACCCCAGCTCTTGTGTGCATAAATAAATAAATCTTTAAAAATAAATAAATAAAAGCAAATGAATTTCAATGACATTCTACAACTAGTATAAAGAGAAAACAACAAGAACGTTCACATTCATAAAGGCTCCCTGAGTTTTTGGTAAGGATTCTTCCAATTCACAAACACCATGATACCATGTATTTATACCCACCATTCCCTCAGTCTCAGTAGAAGAGGAACCTCTACCTGTCTCAGGTGAGAGCAACGGTGTTCTGCACAGCCAGGAAAATGAGTGGGAAGTTGGTGTGCTCTCAAAAGACTTGGTTCAAAGAATGATTCAACTATTTGACTTTACAGAAGGCAAAAGAAAAATACCAGATGGTTTCCCACCTAGGAGGAATATAAAAAAAACAAATAAGGATCAAGGAAAAGAATGATAATAATAACAACAAAAACAAAAAGACAAGGACAAATTGGGGACACTTGGTGGGGAGGAGAGGGAGAGGGTTGAGGGCAGATAAGAGCACAAGAGACTGAAGTGATGGTGCACTGGTGAAATGGTGATGGGGAATACATGAGATTACAATTAATGTCAAATATATATATAAAGAAAGAAAAAAAAATTCTTTGACTTTAGATAAATTATTTCAACTTGCTGAGCCACAATTTTTTCATCTGAAAACTCGCAGGGTTCTTTGGAGGTTCAAAATGTTTCTTCTCTGTATATGAATATTTTTCAAGTAAGCATTTGTCTGAAAAAAAATTAATAAATCACCAGTAAAACATCTGATACATTATTTGGAATGTGTTAGAAAACTATGACTAGGTCATCTAACAAAATATATTTCTTGAGATAAAAGCATTAGACACATCTAAAGAAGACAACTAGCAGTAACAAATCAAAAATGGATAACAGAGTCAAGAATAAATAAAATAGAAACAATAAAACCTGTCTTTCAGGTAGCTGAACACCTAATATACAGAGTGATGGTTTTTTTCTACTTTGAATATAACTTTGTTCTAAGATCTGGGGACTATTATATGTATTGATATTGACCAATGAAGAATATTAATAGAGAACTAATGCGTCAGTGCTATCGTACTTTGTGAATTTTTTAAAAGGCAGAATTCAAGAAAAATATAAGTAAGTGCCAGAATTTGACCACAGAACCAAGCTCCATAACAGTATGGGGCGGGAGGAAGATATAATTTCTTGGAGCTAAAGAATAGAATCCATGATGAGAGCTGAAAAGAAAAAAACTGAATTCAAATGTAGGTAGTAGGTTTAAAAAGGTCCACTATGAAATGTTTATGTCTCCTGTCTTTTTAAATTTTTTCATTAAAATGTTGGAAGTTAAAGAATGATAAATTATATCAGGTAGCCTTCTCAGACAAAAGGAAAATATGACTGTGACATCAAAGGTACATAGGGCCTCTATGGATAGTGAGCATGCAGGTCAGACCAGGGGTAGGATATACAGTAAAAGAAGTGAAGAACAAGACTGAATGTAAAACTTATTTTTCATTTGCTTTGCTTTGTTCCTTAGCAATATGGACATTTTCGTGACTCCAATAATTTTGGAAAACTATGTAAAATAAAATACATAATACTGCATACACTAGGCCTCTCTAAGAGCTAGCTTAGGCCACCTTAATCCTATAAATTACCTTCATCCTTTAACTCCATATAGACACCTTTTGACCGCATTTACAACTAAGGTTCAATCTCAAATTTCAGTTATTAAAATGCCATCAATTTTGCAGAAATAGTTTACCATAAAAATTAACAGGATAGTGGGAAGTTTTTTATAGAATGAGAAAAAATCCTATTAAATGATAACTATTAGCAAGGAAAAGTTTGATAAGCTTTAAACTCTAAAAATTACAAAATTTGGATTTCAATACTGCACTTTACATTTTTTCCAATTTAATAAAAAAAGCATAACTACTGTCATAAAGTAGAAACTAATAATGTGGTAATTTAAATACAAGTGTGAATGAAAGAGACCAGGTACTTATCCACAACCCAAACAAAGTTAATCCGAGGACTTTGGACTATTTCACCATAAACCTGTTTATTCTTGAAGCAATAATATTTTGAATTAGCATAAGAACATATTTCTAATCTCAGAATGCCTATTCCAGATCTAAAAAGAAAACACTGCATTAGTTAACATTTGGTCTATGTGTGAAATTAGCTTTATGAAATATAAGAGGCCCTGTAAACAGAAAAAGCAACCTTCTCCAAACTCAAAACACTTCAAAAATAAAAATGAAATTATAGTAGTAAGACAGGTAAAATAAAGAAAAGATGGTAACATGAAGAACCTTAAAAAAGAAGGGTGCAAAAGAGTATTAGAAAGTGAGCATCAGGCAATAATGTAATAGGAAAATAGAAAACTGTCACATTACTGTCACTAGCAGATTTGCTTTTCATTATCTATCTCACTATCTCATATTTTGGTCTATTAACACTACTTCATTTCTCCAAATTCTTCACTTTTCAATGGATAGGGTCTCTAAAGGGCTTCACCATACATGGAACAGGCATTGTTTTAAAAGAACATGACTTTAGAATCTCATGAAAATCTTTAATGACCCCTTCCATCCTCAAATAGGTTGTGTTCTTGACCAGGCTACAAATACCTGTAAGAGGATGTAAGACATAAACTCAGATTCACATTAGGAGAAAAACATGACCCGTCTTTCGATCAGGGTTGGAAGAGGACACAGGAAAATTTCACAAAATAATCCAGGTCACCAGACCCTGAAAAGGCAAAGTGGGAAAGCTAGGTCACAAAAAAATTGGGAATAGGAAATATAATGTAACCAGTCAACTCACATCAGCCCAGGGACTATTATTCTTTACAGGACAATAAACATAAAATTAAAAACACAAGCTCCCCCAGAGGGAGCACATTAAGGCTCTGATTAGTCTGTCAAAAATAAAACCTGTCCAAACTATAGTTGGAAGTTATGGAAGGCTGCCCACAGCCCATCTATGGCAATTGTGTGTCCACAGGGAGCTCAAACAGGAGCATCACAGGCTCAGTACTGGATAAAGATGTATCTTAGATGAGAAGATTTACACAATTTAAGGTGAAAGCAATGATAACCAACAATTTTGGAATGGATAGTTGCATCCTTTTAAACCTGTAAGCATAAGCATCTGCAGGCGCATACTTGTTGAAATGGCAACAAAGGCTAAGCTGCTGACAGAAATTCAAAAAAAAAAGAAAAAGCAGCCAAAAGGGCAGAGTACAAAGAGGTTTACCCTGTGCAGCCTGGAGATGAAGGCAGATGGAGCACAGCACTCTCTGGACTCAAGTGTCTGCTGCACAGAAAGTCCAGGGATCATAATGAGCCCCTGGTGAGTATTACAGCATATGGAGTAGAGAAGCTACTAAGAATTTTCCCCACATGTAAATGTCTTATTTTGATTTTGCAAACTTTGCCTGTATATTGGAAGATTCTGTTTAAGGAACCTATGAAATTTCATCAGCATGCAATGCCCTGAAGTTACTATGTACCCACCAATCAAAGCATTTAAAATTACTCATGGAAGTGAAATCATGTAAAACATTTTTTTAATTTTGTAAGACGGTATCTGCAACAAAATAAAATTGCCCCTGCTATATAATTCAAAAAAAAAAAAAAAAAAGCATGAGAAGTTGGGGAAATAAAGCAACTTAAAATGCCACAGACATTATAAAATATAGTCATACTATTTTTAGAAACTTGCCAAATAAAAGACAATGGTTGCCAAATGCAGGAAGGGCATAACTTCATGTGACATTCATCAGTGTGATATAAGAATCTTTAATTGAAAAAAATGTATGAAAACCTGAAATATCAGGGAAGCAGTTAAATATAAAGAAGCAGTTAAATACAAAAGAAGGCTATGATGATTTAAAAATATTCCAGTGCATCCCTTGGCAGACCTCCCTTCA
Source organism: Galemys pyrenaicus (assembly GCA_019455555.1). Taxonomy (NCBI): domain Eukaryota; kingdom Metazoa; phylum Chordata; class Mammalia; order Eulipotyphla; family Talpidae; genus Galemys; species Galemys pyrenaicus. The sequence goes on from JAGFMF010012021.1 coordinate 13,673,905, forward strand.
AAATGCAGTCTAGTCCCATCTTCTCAAGGTGGTCTGGACTTTGTGACTTTCTCCTAGCAAACAGAGAGTGACACAGGTGATGCTATGTTGGTTCTTGGTTGTCATGAGGACAACCAGACCTGGAAGAAATCAAATTGGAAAAGAAGGGCGGCTTCCCTCCTACCAACAGCTTTGGCTGGAAGATAAGAATGAGTTCCTTACAAAGCAGATCCTCCACCCAAGATAAGTCTTCAGATGCCTGTAGCTGGGGTTGAAATCTTAATTTCCACCTTAAGAGACACCCTGAACCAGAACTTCAGAGCAGAGCTGCTCCTAAATTTCTGAACCATAGAAACTATGAGAGATAATGTTTTAAAACACTCAGTTTGGGAGTAATTTGTTTTGCAAAAATAACTAATGTAGTAGTAAACCCAGAAATAGACCACATAGAAAAATTAGTATATGGTAAAGACAGTCACACTGAAGATAAGGGGCTTAAATTAATAAACGATATTGAAACAACTAGCCACAATTTGGAGGGGGAAAAAAATAAGTGATGGATATTAATTTAACTCATTACACAAAGATAAATAAATTCTGGATAATTCAAAGATTCTTTAATAAAAGATTTAAAAATTGAATATAAAAGTAAATAAAGGCAGTCTTTTCAAAATGAAAAGCAGCATGAACCTTTTACAAAACCCAGAAAACATAAGACTGATGGAATTGACTATATAAAAATCAAAGCATATCATAAATAAGATTAAAAGGTGATTAGCATGATACAAAAATAACATTAATCTCAAAGGTTTGATATCTCTAAAATTATACAATTCTTATACATTATGAGGGGGATAAAAGGCAAAGCAAAGCCACAGTGGGATACTATATCACACCTGTGAGAAAGGCCCATACCAAAAAAGAACCCTTGTAAATTGTTGCTGGGAATGTACACTGGCCTCGCTTCTGGAGGTTTCTCAAAATATTAAAAATAGATCTGTCATGATATACATTGAGTGAAATAATTTGAAAATCATTAAAACAGCCTTTGTTTAGCCATATGCTTGACCTTGTTTCCCAAAAAAGTAGGGAAACTATGAAATGTTATATAGACACACGACATCATCATCGTCTTCACTGAAAGAGTTCAGGTGGATATGAGCCAGTAGTATATACTGGTAGTGAGGGACTTTTACTTTCTTCTTTATACTTCTCCATGTAACTTGTTTCCATAATGGGTGTATATGATGTTTATACAAACAGTCCCCGGCTTATCACAGTTCAATTTATATTTTTTCCAGATTAAAATGGTGTGAAAGCAGTACGCACTGAGTAGAAGTGTATTTTGAATTTTGAATTTCAATCATTTCCCAAACAAGCGATAGAGTATGGGAACACTGGTGGTTATAGGCAGCAGCAGTGCCAGCGTACAGTCAGTCACACAATGACAAGGTAAGCCACTGATCCTCTACAGACCCTTATTCACTGTCAGTATTCAATACATTACTTAAGTCATTCAACACTTTATTACAAAGTAGATTTCATGTTAGATGAGTTTGCCCAATACTTACAAGATATAAGTCTTCTGAGCACACTTGAGGTAGACTAATCCATGATATTTATTGGGAAGTAATCCCATCACAACTCCAGGAAGATCCATATACTAATGCAACTCCCTCTCCCCGTTCCCTCTGGTAATCATTAAATTCTTTCACTAAATTCAAGTTTTATCCCTACTGTATTTTGGGAGTTTTGTTTATTTTTTCTTAAACATTCTTGTTTATTTTTTCACAATATAGAATTTCTCCCCTCAGGTGCAATCATTATAGCTTTCCCACCACAAAAGTGCCCACAGTTAATATTAATGCAAGTTAATATTAGCCTCTTCTGCTACAACAGATAGTTCTTTAATGTAAATTAGTCACTCTGCAAGAAAATGGAAAGTCTCATCTGGCTCCTCAAGACTTTATACTATGCTATCTGAAGAAGCTGAGAGTGCTTCTTCGGGTAAAGAAATTTAAAATATATTTCCCTGTGTTTAAAATAAAATCTATAAGTCAACACCCTGGATCAGATTTTTTTTTTTTCAAAGCAGGATTTTGGATTTATTGTTTTAAATGAACCAACTACAGTTCTTTTTGTTTTACACTAGAAATTTCTAGCCAAGAATTTCATGGCAAAAAACCACATAAATAGAATTACATACTATGATATATTTCTGTTTTCTAGTGAAAGCTGGGAAGAATGTGCTCAAAGGGAAACCTGGGAAGAAGCAGCTCTTCATCTGAAAAATGTTCGCTTTGCTTCAGTTGTGAATTCTTTTGTTGAGGAAGAGAATTATCATTATGTCACTATATTAATGAAAGGAGAGGTGGACATGACACGTGATTCAGAACCAAAGAATGTAGAACCTGGAACCCAGGTCGGTGGGGCACACACAGCATTACTTGCACTAATCCTATGTGCATATTTAATTATTTCTTCAGAGGAGATAGCACCTCGACAAGACCTCCAGATCTTCTAGCGCTGACAGCAACCGTTCTCGCGTGCTGTTACCGCCCGCCGCTCCTGAGCCGCTTCCAGACCGCTCCTTCTCCTTCTCGCCACTAGAAGAGGCCACCATGCTGCCCCCTGGATCAGATTTTTAACTTTCTTGAAACTGGTCTCTGTTGGAAGTGGATGACTTTAAAACCTATAACTCAAGGAAGATCAGGATTTTAAGGCCTAAAACTGACTGTGAATGCCAGTTGAGATGTAACCACACTATATTTTTCTATTGCAATTGGCATTTTTTTGTATATTAGTTCTGTTTGCAAAATTCCACTGGTTTCAAGCCATCTGTTCCTAATCCGACTTTCCCTATAAATCCTAACATATTTAGCACATGATTTTGCCAAATTAAAGATTTTTTTCAGTAATGCCAACATGGCATTAATAAGGAAATGTCTATGCTATTTTGAGTAAAATGCAAAGTGATACAGAAACATTCCATAAGTTAAAAAAGAAAAAAAAAGACTTCATTTTGATTCAGCGATAATTTCTAATAAAAATAAAATTATAGGGCAAAGCAATCTTATTTACACCACACGTTTTTAATGTGTATTAATACATAAATGGGTATATATTATGCATGCATAAGGGGGAAGAAGGCCCTTGGTCCCCAGACTCTTTTAAAGTGTAAACAAGACAGAATTAAACAGGCATCAACTATGGTTAGAAAAAGATGGACTAATTCAATTATTATATTTTTTAATGGTACTAACAAGAGATGTGATTCTTACTCATATACAAGAATTGAGGCAGACAGGTCAGTGACCCTGCACTGCCCACCATGGCAGTTTACTCATCATCTTTAAAAAAAAAAAAAACTTTCTTGTGGTATGATGGACATGCAAAAAACTAGATCTATTTAATCCATAAGACTTGTTGAGTTTGGAGATATTTACACCCATGAAACCACTGTCACAATTTATTCCACAAACATATGGGGAACCTCCAAATCTTTCCTCTTGCCCTCTTTTTTTTCCCTTCTGTTTTTGTTTTGCTTATTTTAAATTTTGGATTTACATTTTTGCTCCTAAATATGTGGATGTGTTCCACTCACCCTCAACCAAGTCACCCATGGCAACTCCCCACAAGTCTCCCTCCTTCAATAACTCTCCATTTCCTACAGCATAAGTGTTTTAGATTTAGCATATAAAGGAAATTATAATCAGGTCCTTAGTCTTATCAATACTTCTCTTTTACTAGCACATTATGCTCTAGTACTTTTGGAGTGTGCCAGCCTTTTACCTGTTTCTGAGACCTTATACATGTCTGTTTTCAGCATTCTTTCCACCTTTCTTTGCCTTAGTCAACTCTTACTCATCCTGCAGGTTTGTTTAGATGTCACTTCACTAGGAAGTCTACCCTGACTCTCCAAATCCAAATTACATGCCTCTTCTATGTGTTCTATAAAATCCGAAGCTTCCCCTAGAATACCATTTTTCACACCTGATTTTTTCTCATCCTCGCCTCTAACTGGCTATGAGTTCTGTAAGGGCAGAGGACTCTTCCTCACTGCTACACCTCACACTTTGAAGTGTTTGACACATTTTACTGAAGAAATTAATCACTTTTTACCACACGTAATTTAATTATTTGGGCAAGATAACCTCATAATTTCCTATCCATATAAACACTGTATTCACATATTGGTAGATATTGTGAAGGCACGAATTGAGAGAAAGGAATTGCCCCACCACATGTGACCAACTGTGGTATGAGTGTGTGTGTATGTATGCACACATATAAGCATATGCACGAATCTACCTGGTACTCCCCAGCTCAATTCTGACAGTTTTAATTGGCTATTGAATATATTTATAGAGAAGGTGATTAAAATATATATATAAATATATACAACTTTAGCAGGTTTGTTGTGGTTTAGGATTTGTTTTGTTTTGGTTTTTGTTGTTGTTTCCTTCAAAAGTCATAGCACAGTGATCAAGTATTTAGGCAATAAACAAGGAATAACAAAGATCCAGTCATTTTTCATTATCTATTCAACTCTAAGGAACTAAGATTTTTTTTTCAATTAACAGTTTACTTTAGGAAATGTTTTTAGTTTAGTTTTTCTTAAATGTGGTGTTCTCAAGCCATGATCTATGGTATCCAGGAGATTCCTCAAAGACTCCAGGGCCAAAGGGAATTAGGTATGAAGTGAGCAGAGCATCTGAGCCCTTACTCCTAGCTTCAACCAGAACCATTCTACTTCATCTTTTGCTTTTTAAAATAATAAAATTCATAAAAAGGTTTTCTTTGAAGAAGGATTCACAAAAGAAAAAGAAAAAAAAAAGATGGAAATTAAAAACCATTGTCTTAAAGAATCAGCAGTAGGTTGAGATTTGCCCTGTACAGTTCAAATCCTAATATATTTCATTTCTTGTTTAGCATAAATTAATCACTGTCAGGTTTATAGGACCTTATTTGTGTTCAAATGAAAAATATTTTTTGAATGCAGAGAGAAAACAACATGGGTTTAAGAAGTACATTTATTCTCTGATGTAGCTGTTTCTAAATGTATTTATCTTATAATGTTTAGTGGCATTATTTATGTACCAGTCTTCAAGTTACTCATTCATAACATAGAAAACCAAAATACTATAATTGAACAGAAAATCCCACTGTAAATGCCAGCTACCACAATGTTTTATATACCATACACAAATAAGCCATTTCATTTTAATAGTATCTAAGTAAAAAGATAACCTTAAATGGAAAAAATCCATCAACTCACTTTTAACTAGCAATTTAACCTGTTCTGCCAATAAAGAAACAAAAAGGGAATGGGGTAACTGAAATCAGAAAATGGTTCAACATGTAACATTCAGAATATCAGTAGACAGATTTTGAGCTACTGATAAACATACCAGTGATAAGTGATAAGCAGTGTTAAGCAGAAATGGGATTCTCTAGAATGGTTGGAACAAAGAGGATTCTCTCAACTGTCTTACATACAACAGGGTTTAAAATGTAAAATGGCACTCGGCAGGCCATCACATAAATGCCTGAAATCAAGTCTGAGTTCTATAACTTAGTAAGTCAGGTGAAATGGAAATCACTAGAGATGTACCCATGGAATTATTCCTAAGATTTGCTGAGAAGCAACCAAACTAATTTTCATCTCTTCTGGAAACCTTATGTGAGCATTCTAACACACAGTACCATCTTCTACCTCCCAAATTCTCTAGGACCTAGCAACATCCCCATCTGGCACCCCATATTGCTATTTACCCTTTTGTAGAAATGTCCATTCTCCCTGACTAGATTGTACTCCCCTAAATGGTAAGTACCATCACTCACTCTTGTATATACAATACCATAAAGATCTTAAAGTTCTGCTAAGCATTTGCAGTACTAAATAAATGCTTTTGAACAGCTTGTTTGGTTTTAGGTATCATTTATATTACCATCCACTTATAATGTTTATATTTATAGCAAGATCATTTGGAATGGCTGTGTTAGACTCTGTTCTTTTAAATACCAGACTGGAGCATGAAGAAGAAAGTGGATGGCCAGAGTTGACTACTGAGAGTCACCTATTTCATTTAATTGTACTTCTATGCAGGAGTCACTCTCAAAGAAGCAAGTGCACTTCCTGTTCTAGAGCTAAACCTTCCTCCTCTTCCCAAGTTCAATACCAAATTAGAAACCAGAAGACTTGGCTACAAATCCTGGCTATACCAAAGACTAGGTAATTCATTTCATCTATTTGAATAGATTACCTCTAAGCTGCTTTGCTCAAACTGTGATACTCTGAGTCTATTTTTAGGCTTTGGCCTTCCACAACATAATGAAGGAGTGGCACCTTCCTCCCCATACTAAAAATAATTACCTGTCTTCCATGATGTATCTCATCATCATCATCATCATCATTATCACACCTGTGTGCCAAGACCATCTCATATTTCTGCTACATGGTTAACATACAAAAAAAACCTGAAAAGGTACTTTTCAGTTTCTTCTCTGACCTTTACTTCATAAAGATTTAACATTTAACAAGTATAAGATAACAAAAATAATTTGTTGGATGGTACAAGATAACATAAGTCATTGAGGAAAGTTTTACTATATTCCTGCTTTCATCAGGAAAGATAAGTATAACTTCATTTGCAAATATGCACCAATAATAAGAATTATTTTCATACTGGTCACCAAAAAGACTTTTTTCTAACAAAAACAACAACATAATAGCCCTGAGAATAATTTCCTAATCTTTTCAATTTTGTAAGTAAGGTATTTTTATTGTCTTATCATCAAATGATATTAGGAAACATAACAATGGTTATTACACTAAGTGGTTGAGAAAAAATCTTATAACAATTCTGATATATTTTAGGGAACAGAAGAGATATAAAAAATGAGTCAATAAAGCATTTAGAGCAATTTAAATTAATATCTATCAGTTTTCAAAAATGAGGAACAAAACTAAACTATATTGTGTTCTGAACAAAGTTAAGGCAATCTAACCCAAAGATTATTCCCTAGTCAAGTAATTTGTTACCCAAGCAATAAAATTAAAAAGTTGTAACTTAACCTTTTCTTACATACCAAGCAAAAAGGCCCATGGTAAAATCACAGAAGAAAGGACAGTTTTAGAAATGAGAGGCAGGTAACAGAATCCTTCAGGAGATAATTAAAATAATATTTTCCCAAAAGAGCTAAAAAGGCAACTCTCCAAAGAGGACATGCAAATGGCCAACAGGCATATGAAAAAATGCTCAACTTCTCTTGTCATCAGAGAAATGCAAA
>JAGFMF010012021.1:13681330-13722870 GCA_019455555.1 Galemys pyrenaicus
GTCATCAGAGAAATGCAAATCAAAACCACTATGAGATACCACCTCACACCAGTGAGAATGGCACATGTCAAAAAAAGTAGCAACAACAAATGTTGGCGACGATGTGGAGAAAAAGGAACTCCCTTACACTGCTGGTGGGAACGCAAGCTGGTCCAACCATTATGGAAAGCAGTATGGCGATTCCTCAATCTACTAAGAATGGAACTTCCATAGGATCCAGCAATCCCACTCCTACGAATAGACCCAAAAGGCACAAATACACTGATTCAAAAGAATACCTGCACCCCTATGTTTATAACAGCACTCTTTACAATAGGTAAGACCTGGAAACAACCTAAATGCCCAAAAACAAATGAGTGGCTTGGGAAGCTGTGGTACATATACACGATGGAATACTATTCAGCAATCAAAAAGGAAAGCTAGATGCATTCATGGGAACATGGATGGATCTGGAGGGGATTATGCTCAGTGAAGCAAGTCAGAAGGCAAAAGAAAAATACCAGATGGTTCCTCCCTTAGGAGGAATATAAGGGAACCAAATAAGGACCAAGGAAAGGAATAAGAACAACAACAACAACAATAATAATAACAATAAAGACACAAAAACCAAAAATGAAAAGACAAGGACAAATTCGGGACACTTGGGGCCCATCCTGGTGGCGTAGTGGGTTAAGCAACACACTATGAAGCAAACTGCAACCACTGCAGCACGAGTTGGATCCCTGCCGCCAGCCAGGGTGGGGACCCACATGGCGCAGCAGACCTCTCCTGCTGTGCCCGCTGCTCCCCTCAGCAGTGTACCTCTGTTGATATGCCTGTTCTGCATCCTGCTCTGTCTGGTGGATTCTCTCACCACCCCCACACCTCTGGTCTGTACCCCAGTGCTTGTATGCATAAATAAATAAATCTTAAAAAAACAAATTGGGGACACTTGGTGGGGAGAGCGGAGGGGGAGGGTTGAGGGCAGACGGGAGCACAGGGGACTGAGGTCATGGTGCACTGGTGATATGGTGATGGGGAATACAGGGGATTACAAATGATGTCAAATATATATAAATTTAAAAAATGAAAAAATTAATAAATAATATTTTCCTTGGCAAAAATCATAATCATAGTAATCTACATTTTCAGAGTTACTTCAATACAAATAAACAGTCACATTAAAAATAATGTAACAGGAGAGTGAGATTTTGTTTCATTTTTAAAAAGATAGAGTAATTGCCCTTCACAAAGACAATCAAAAGTACTCTTCTACAATTTATGATCAAAGCTATAAATTATCAAAGAAGCATTAACTAGGAAAAGAAAGACTAAAAATAATGTTATTGTGAAGCCAATGAAATAAAAATTTCAGTATTTCAGTCTATGAAAGAATATTCATTTTGTATTGTCTAAAATATTATATCACTTCATCAAATGTTAAATTTAACATTTTTGCTATTCTAATTATCTCACTGAATTCCTATATTAACATTATTTCTGTCCCATTTTAAAAGATGCTCATATTAAACTTGCTAATGTCACATGATAGTAAGAAGCAGAGCTCAGTCCAGATTATTTGACACAGTGGCTTGTGCACTTAAGTACAGGGCTCCATACTTCACAGGTAGTCTCCACTACCAGTAAAAATTCATCATTCCTAACAAAGATAGAGTAGCATAAGGTACTGATTTCATAACTGCTATTACAGCATTGTATAAAGTGTCCTGAATACACAATCCATTCAATCCACGAATATAAAAGGGAAAAGTTTAAGTCTCATTAGTTTCTAATAAGCTTTCAAGTGGGAAAAAGGTACAAAAAGAAAAAATACTCAGATCTATAGACAACATCAATTAACCCAAAAATATAATTAGAGTTGTCTCTGGACTTAACAAGTACTGAAAGCCCTTATTATCCTTTTGTCTTTTTAGACTTCAGAATTGCCTCAGAATTTGAAATTTTACTACTGAAACAAAAGAAAGCTGGGAAACATGTACATTCCAAAACATTGTACCTTTTGCAATTTCTCCTTAACATTTATTACCCAGATTTTTAAACAGTCAACTAGGAGCTAACCCAAATCAACTGGATATATAAAATGTAAAATTGGAAATGCCAGAAAATCAACGTGACCTTTAAAGTGTAACATTTTCCACAATCGTTTAGTTAATACTAGAAAAACATTTTACTGTGTTTAAAGCACAATCTTCATGTGTAATATTTCCAGCAAATATAGAACAAACTACTTAAAAATCAACCACATCTTTAAATGAAAATAGCAATTAATTTTAAACTACTACTTTTTCTGTCATGGTTACATTATCTAATAAACATTCATAACCATATTAGTGCACTCTACTTTTCAAATCCAACCACTATCACAATACCCCAGGCACTTCCTGAAACTGGTAGGGCCCACTGCTATTTTAAGAGCAAGTTAGCATGAGAATGGCCATCTTAACCTCCAAGAAGCCATTTCACTGATTTGGGGAAGGGGAAACTAGGTAATCTTGAGGCACCAGAATGTGGGGGAGGAGGACTCGGGGAAGAAGGAACTAAGTAATCAGGAAACGAAATGGGAGGTCATATCTTAGGGACCAGAGGTTTTGACTGAAAAGCTTATCTTGTCAGACCACCAGGATGTGGCACAAAGCAGAAAAATGTATAGCTATGGAAAATTACTGTCAGTTGGATGTTTTGGAAAATGCTATATAAAGCCTTGTCTTTGAGTGCTCGGCGTCCTTGCTGAAACCCACTGCATCGGGAAAATATTGGCCCCCAGCTAGCTGGAAATAAAACCTCGTTGTATGACTTGCATTATCATGAGTGTTCTCTGTCTGTTTCAGGAGAGGTCAATACCAGACTCTAACAGTATGACTAATTCTTCTGCAATTTACCCAAGTTGCTTGAGAACAAAAATTAAGTGTCAGACAAAGAGTCAAGATGAGACTTCTTGGGCCTCCCTGGTGGCCTATGAGTTAAGCTATCACCACTAAGGCTAGAGTGCAATCCCTGGCCAGGGAGCAAACCCACATACAGAGCAGCAGACCTCACTTGCCTTACCTGCTGTTCTCCTCAGCAGTGTATTTCAGTAGATCCACCTAGTCTGCTCCCTACTCTGTTTCTGGTGAATCCTCTCATCCCCAGCATCTCTGGCCTACACCCCAGTTCTTCTACACACACACACAAAAAGAGAGAGTGAGAGAGAATTGAGACCTCCCTGTGAAACAAGACCACCCTTGATTAATCTCCAAGTTACTAGTCTCAGCATCAGGTTTTCTAGCCAACCTGACTCCTCAGTCAAAGAAAAAGAGTAGACAGGTTATATTACCATAATATTAAATTTTAGAAGAGAATAAGTAAATGGCCTTCAACCTACAGAGCCAATCATATTTGTTAAAAATATAAGGTAGGCAAATCGATGCTATAGATGGCAAACTTTTCCCCAAGAGAGAAAGACATACTTTAGATAAATCATCACTCATATTTATTTAAATTCCATAATCAAGTAGCAATTTTTGAGAATGTATCTTTCCCCTTTGACAGTTTTGATGAAGTATTTTCAATAGAAACTTTTACTCAGACTTTTGTCCTGCTAGTGAGAGGAAACTTAGCAAGACAAATTAATTCAAAATCCACCCCCACCCCTTTTAATTATTTACCTATTTCCTGCAATACTTAAGAATTAGGTTAGGGAGACAGACAGAGAGACAAAGAGAGTGATCAAGGAAACATGCTGAGTAAATCAATAAATACCTAGCTGAAAGACAAATTCTACCTTTAAAAATGAGTATGGCTCCCATCTGCTCTGAATTCCATTAGTATTTCTTTAATGCAAATATCGAATAAAAAAGGTTACAGCATGAAGAGACAAAACAGTGAAGTATCAACAAAGCAACTAAATTAGATACCTCACCTATCACATAGAAAAATCAATAAGGTCCAATGAATTTATATTACACACTGATTTATTTAGGGGGAAAAAAACGAATACAATGTTTTTAGCTCTTTGTGTACAAAACATATTCTGCTCCATTGGCTGGAAAAAAATCTTTAAAAAGAATGGTCTCCAGCAGAGGGCAAAAATGACTAAGACTACAACAGAAGCAGAACAACATTTTTAAAAAAATGGTTTAAACAAAGTTTTTTTAACTGTTATACAAAAGAATAATACAGGCTGACTTTTCACAGAGAAAAATGTAACTGACAACCCTAAGAATAAAATACACAATAAAATTGGTGAGAAACAAAACAGCAGGATTAAAGGTCTGAGAGTGGTTAAGCCCCACTAAAACAAGAGTGAGATAAATACAAGTAAGAAAAAGACAAAAACCCAAACTCCTCTCATTCTGAGAGCAGAATTCAACACCAAGAATACTGACATTGTTGTGCAACTGACCTCCATAACTTTTCATATTGCAAAACTGAAACTGCAAAACCATTAAACAACATCTCCCAACTCCTACTCCCAACCTCTTTACTCATCATTCTATTTCTCTCTATATAAATTTGACAACCTTAGGTATCACAGATACATGGAGTCACACAATATGTCTTCTTGCAACTAGTTCTTTTACTTAGCATAAGGCCCTCAAGGTTCACCTTTCCTGTGGTATGTGTCAGAATTTCCTTCCTCTCTTTAGACTGAATAAATCTCCACTGCATATATATATACCATGTTTTATTTATCCATTCACCCATCCAAAGATACACATGTTGCTCCCATCCCACAATATTGGCTATTGTGAATAGTGTTGGTAGGAATATGCATTTTTGAAATCCTGCTTTCAAGTCTTTTGGATATATACACAGAAGTGGAATTGTTGATTCATCTACAATTCTGTTTTTAGTTTAGAGGAACTGCTATTCTGTTTTCCATACCAGCTATATCATATTACATTCTAAGATTGTACAAGAGTTCCAATTGTTGCACATCCTAACCACCATTTACATTTCCTTTTAAAAAAAAAAAATGGTCACCCTTGTATTAGGTACTAGTGTCTCATTGTGGTTTTGATTTGCTATTCTCTAACAATTAGTGATCTTTCTGTGTGCTTATCAATCATCGGTATTATCTTCATAGAGAATTCTCAATTCAAATCTTTTGCTCATTTTTTAAATGGATTATTTGTTCTGTCATTCAGTTATAGTTTTTACATACTCTAGATGTTCATCCCTTATCAGACATATGGACCAGAGTTCTGTATATTTAATTTCTTTATTCCTTAATTTTTCAGAGGTGCCTATATATATAGCACAGACGTATATTTTAAGCTGAATGTTCCTCCCTTTTTATTTCTCTTAAATGTTACAGAGCTTATAAGCTAAATCCTTATAATCAAAATATATGTGTATTTTAAGTTTTAATAACTATTTCCAAATTGATCTCAATAAGAATTGGAAAATTCACAATCCCATTAGCAATGATGACATTATTTTCCTATACCCTCAATAACAAATTGTTTTTTCAAAATATGTTTTTTAATCAATTTCATAGGTTTCATTAATAGGGTCTTTAATTGAAGTTTTATTTTGCATTTTTCTTATTATGAACTATCTTCATATCTGTCCATTTTTCTGACTGTTGGTCTTTTCCACATTAAGTTAAATATATTACCTACCATCTTCTCTATACAACCAAACATTTAGACAAAGTTAAAGACTACTAATTATAAAAGATCAGAATTGACATTCCCTACTTTGTTTCCATTTTCATAAAATCCAAGAAATATAAACTGGACTTCAAATTTGTGCCACCAAACAATATAACACTAATTTCTCCATTTTGTGTAAAACAAAGGGATCATGCCTCTTTTATATGCTACTTTCAAGATCAGGGATTAAATACCCAGGATTAATTCACAAAATGTAAGGGTCATTGAATATCAGTACATTTAACCTGGGTCATAAGAGCTTAGTTGTAGGGAGGGAATATTATTTATCTCATCACCTATCACCTGATCCAATTTTCTAAAATAAAACTTTTACAAAGGAAAAGTTTTACAGAAAAACACATTTTAAAAGTGAAAAGATAATCTGCACACTTTTCTAGAACACTTATTAAATTTTCCTCTCTCCAGTCTCAATATCATAAGTCAAACAGGAATTGTTTGTATTCTTCCTAGTTTAGTGGTGACAATTCCTTTCCAACTCCCTACACCTTAGGGAATAGTACTTGAACAGTAATTCTCATATCTTTTGCCACAGGATACTCTATCATTCTCTCTTTAGTACTATGATATATTTTTAAAATAACAGAAGTAGTGGTTAAATTAGTAGAGTTATAAAACAGTTGGAATTGCAATAGATGAAAGATATCAACTGTACTAACAGAATTACTACTACAGTTTTATCTTTAACTATGCATCATCAGGCAGTCTCCAATTAAAAAGTGTGAAAGTTTTCTATAATTTTAAATTATTAGTATGGCACTGAACTAAGTATCCCTACATTATTATCCCTGTAAGTATTTTAAACTAGATGAACATTTTGAGTGAAACTAGAATTACATTGAATGTATCGCCTGCCTCATAGCATCTACTTCATAAAACTATCTTCATTCTCTTCCCCTAAAGTCTTTCTAACTAGCGCTACCTTGCTCTAGTGGTTTCTATCATCCTTAAGTACAGACACTAGTCAGAAAAGATTCAGAATCTTTTCTTTCCTTAACATAAATAGGAAATAATGTATCTGTGACTTGATAACAGAATGTGCTAATATAATTCATGCTTCTGGAAGGAGGAGTAATATCTCAAACTGACAACTTGGTAATAAATGTGATTAGGAGCCAACCAAACAAGCAGACTATCCCAAAGTGCATACCTTTCAAAGGAAGACACAAGCAGGCTTAATCAGTGTGACATATTCAGATAATAAATGCAGTCATTTTTCTCAGATACAACTAAATAACATTTTCAGCAGTAACACATTCTTAAAAGAATTATTTCCCTTATTACTTTTATACCAAACAAACAAAAAGCATTAAAAAGTTAAAGATAGTAATCAAGCATGACTAATTAACCTAATGCCTGTTATTTCTTTATAACCAATTTTCATCAGTTTTTATGAGTTAAAATTTACATATAGTCCTATACAATATAGTCCTAAAGAATATAGTCCTCAAGAATAACCTATGAAATACATGTTATTTCCATTTTTTCAAAAAGAAACTGATGTTCAGAAACAAAGTCATGTTCACATTACAGAGAGTATATCTAGTATTTGAATAAAAGTTTTCAGAACTCTATTCCATATTTTCATCTAGAATGTCATCCTTAACTATCATCACATATAAGCATTTCGCAAATGATTAATCTTCAAATATGTTGTCATCACCTATAAGTTCAGACTACAATACTCCTCTTACATGAGAATCATGAAAACACAAGCTAATTAGTTTCAAACTACCCTTCTGTAATGTCAATGACTAAACAGTTACTATTCAACAAAATAAAATAAGTTATTTAGTTACTTGAGCCTGCCACTAATAAAATTCCTATTGAAGCAACTATTAAACAAGTAAGTTCTTGGAAAAATACCAAAATGCTTTGTAAATAGCCTATTATATCAAGCAAACTAAAAATTAAGTCAAAAGGCTACATACTCTGATTTCAACTATATGATATTTTGGAAAAGCAAACAATGGAAATAGTAAAAATCTCTTGGTCACCAAGGGGTGGGGCAATAGGCAGAATAGGCAATGAATAAGCAGAGCATAGTGGATTTTTCAGGGCATTGAAATTACTCTAAATTATACTATAATGGTGGACACAGGTGTCCAAACCCATACATTGGTTCAAACCCATAGAATATACACAACCAAGAGTGAACCCTAATGTAAACTGTGGACTTTAGGTGATAATGATGTGTCAATGTAGGCTCAACAAACATATAACAAATGTACCTTCCTGGGGGCGGGGGGGGGGGGGACGGACGATGTTTATNGGGGGGGGGGGGGGGGGGGGGGGGGGGGGGGGGACGGACGATGTTTATCAAGAGGAAGATTATGATGTGGCAGGACAGTGGCTGAGGGTAAATGGGAAATCTGCCTTTTTAATTTTGTTGTGAACTTAAAATTGCTCTAAAAGTTTGTCTATTGTAAAAATTATCTGTGGCAATTCTAATTATTTCCTACCAATTGTTTTTCTATAGGTCCACTATTATTGATGTAGTAAAGAACATCCCTATTCATCATCCATAACCTTCAACGAAACTCTTCATTCCACAGTCAAAGCTTTTTGAAATGTCTGCTCTATTCTTAATAGCTGCTCACGCTGTAGTAGAACATTGACATGCTAAGTTCATAAACAAGGAGAAAATCAGGTACAGACAACAGGGAAAAATCAGGGAAATCTGATAGAGGTCAAGGAAGTAAAAAATTCTTCTGAAGAAGGAAGTCAGTAGGAAAATCCACAGGAGAAAAAAGAAAAGAAGTCTGAGATGCTCTGAATTTATTGATCTACGTGCAAAAATCACATAAATTATCCTAAGATGAAAAACATGATATTACAAACATTTCTCTTCTTTAAAAAATGTCTTTGTTGTACATGATTTCAAAACTGAAGTTAACAACGTATAACAAGTTAACAATGTTACAAGATATACTCAGCTATAAGATATACTCATATAAGCAGGATGATTTCTCAAAAGTTGACTGTAAATGCTACATTTTTCAACAGCTATATAAAAGTGTTTTTGAGTCAAAGAACCACTACAAAAACCCTGCTCTTAGAATCAACTTTTAGATACTTGTGAAGATTAATTTTTTTTATTTATTACATGGAAGAAAGATGTACACTTCTTCCTGCCTGAATATTCTTAATCTAAAAAGTCAAAAAAATGTTCTTAATTACCAAACTGAGCAAATGAAATTTTGAGACAGTCACACAGTAATAACTGTGAGATACGTGTCTGTTTGTTTCATTATTGCTTGCTTTTCTTTATTGTGGTCATCATTAAAAAGGCCAGGCTAAGCATCAGATTTAAACATGTGAGCTATTTGGAAGAGGCTCTAGTCACAAATCAGACTCATAAAATGGGATAAAAGATGATACTGGCAGGAGCCACTACCACCATTATTACCACCACTGGAACACAAAACAATTTAACATCTAAAATTTCAAGACAGGTACAAAGGCTAGAGTCTATCAGTGATCCAATTCAATTAGCATGAAACGTTAACGGTGCTGATGAACTGGTGAGGCATAGCTCTCCTGTCTTGCCCACTGCTCCCCTCAGCAGTATATTTCAGTAAATCTGCTTGTTCTGCTTCCCACTCTGTCTCTGATGAATCCCCCCTCCACCCCTCAAATCTGGCCTACACCCCAGTTCTTCTATGAATAAATAAAAATAAATCTTTTTCTTAAAGATGCTAGTGAAAAATAAAAAGAGAAGATGTAACCCCTATTTAAGAATTTTTCAGTCTAACATAGGGGAAGACAGGACGACAAATGACCATAATCTAAGCAAAGGAGAGCATATGCTGATGGTAAATATAAAGAACAGACATTCAGATATTTCATCAAGGAGACAGACTGTCTAGAATAAACCCATGGTTATTACATAGGTGGTCAACAGGTTCTTGTTAAGGTGTTAGTGTCTATAAGTTTCTCCCTTTACATGTACTACTTCTACACCAGATGATGTAAATATATTGAAAAGTAAGTATGCTGTTTTAATGGCTTACAAAAGATTTTCTCATACATATTTTAAATTTATTTGAACATTCATTAAACATCTATTAAATTATCTCACAGAAACTTTCAAATTAAACCCAAAAGCTTCCCTATGCCAAGTTTTAACCTTCTCTGGTAGCCAACTCTTCAAGATGGTTCCCAACGATTCTTGCCTGATTTCTGTGTATAGTCCCCTCCCACAGCCAGCCAGGGCCAGCCAGTAAAGCCAATAGAAGACATCAGAAATGATGCTATATGACTTCCAAAGATAGGTCATAAAAGCTGTTGTAGTTTCCAAGTCTTCTGATCATGCTCTGGGGAAGCCAGCTCCATGGTGTGAGGACAGCCACATGAAAAACCCCTCAAGGAGAGGAATCAACTTACTAACCAAAACCGTAGCCCAACTGCCTTCCACTAGCTACACCTCCAGCTGACATCGAACACAACTTCACGAGACTGAGCCAGCACCACCCAAGTGTGACCCACAACTACCATGATTGGATTGATATGTTATGAAGCAACACAGTTATTTTACATATGAGGCTTAGAGAAGCTGAGTTAACTACAATCATGTAGGAATTAGTAGAGAAACTGGGTAGGGACAGAGGCACCCCAGAACCCCCAAACCTGCCCTCTCTGAATGGGTTTTGCCATTTGCTGTATTAAGATGAACATATAAGACTTTTAATGGAAAGGAACTTTAATACAATTAGGGTACAACATAAAAAGGACAAAGAATATAGTTGCTAAGTTAAGCATTTAAAGTTACCCATCTCCTTGAGGGTAAAAGTTTAGCTAAATAGGATTGGCCTAAAGCAAGGCCCAAAAGCCTGCTACAAGTTTAAAGGATTTTTTAGTAGAGACCCATAGAAAAGGGTTAGAAAGAGACAAATTTGGGAGGAAAAGAGAAAAATTAAAATTAAGACGAAAACTGCCACGTTAACCTCCCCATGAGTCTTTTACCCACATCTGTTCCAACCAGTCCAAGACTAAAAAGCAAGCGCAGTATTTTTCACATGTCCTCTGCTCCACCTGGCTCCTCCAGGTCTCCTTGCTGCTCTCCATCCTGCTTTTTTTTCCCCCTTCCTTCTGTCCTTTTATTATATATTTTTTTAACATTTTATGAGCACCCTGTTACAAAACCAGGTCTGGAACTCAGTCTTGGTTTTAGGTTCAGTGTGATTGTCATTAAACAATATCACTTTTCAAGTAAAGTTAAGTTATAATGCCTTAAGGATAATCATTCCTATGTGGCTATATCACTTGCCCTAATATACCAGGCTTCCCACACTAGACACACAGCTTATGTCCCTATATACTTAATATGACTCTTAATCTAGCTGGTCCTAGAGAGAGTCAAGACAACATATCACTTTACAACCAATTCTACATGTTATTCTACCTTCCTTCATACAAACCACCTCTTTAACTCACGCAATCCTACAAAATCAGTACAAGGAATAGTGAACTTCCAAAAGTCTAAGTAATTTAACTAAGTCCACAAGAGTTATTAAAAGATCGAGTCACAAGAATTTAACCTACAATATTAGCTCCAAATCCCAGATTTTCTTTAACACTATATTTTAGGTCAGTGGCTCTCTACCCTGAATGCCATTAGTATACCTGGGCACTTTGAAAAAAATGTCAGCACCCAGAAATTCTGTTTAGCCATCTAATAGAAAATAAATCCACAGAAAGTTTTCGAGAAAATGGGAAAACTGATTATCTCCCTATGCAAGCTGAAGCATCCTCATCTCCTATGAACTCCCTGAAAAGCAAAGATATCTTACATTAAACCACAGGAAACAAAAAAGAAGAGGAAATGGGTAACTTTAACCCATTCTGTTGCGATCATGGGGTCAGCAGGGAACATTTTACTCCTGATTCCACTCCCTGAACATCACCTCCCCACATCTTAACCCTGCTACACCTTCTTTGTGAAAATTTCAGGGTCACACAAAATAGGTAAGTCTTTCTTCTTTTAATCTACATTTTCTTGAACTCTGCCTGCATAATAGTACATTTTGCACAAGGCATTTATTTACATATCCATCTCTTTCATTGGCCCAGATGCCTTAAGGGCAGACTACCTATCTTATTCACCCTTCTCATCTTAGGGATCTTTGTATCCAGGGCCTTGTAGATAGCAGATATTATTGTTTGCTAAATCAAATGATTTTTTTTGTTTATGTTCAATATGGTTATTTCACTTTAGAGTCACAGTAGACACTCCTTTGAAATTTTTCAACTATTACTTTTCAAGGGGGGGGGGCTTTTTTCCCCTCACAGATGAATTGTGTTAGAGTAATATATGCAAAAAAAGGCTACATATGTTGACAGGGAGACAGCAGGGAAACTCTGGGCAGGAAATAAGGTAAAAATGGTATGTTAAAGAATGAGCGTAAGCATGAATTTTTTTTAAGGAAAGCTTAAGCAAACAAAGGGACAATCTGACTTTTATTCATAAGAAAGTGTTAACAATGAAAGAATAATGATTATAGGTAGCTGTATCTCCAGAACTTTGGAAAATCTGTACTAAAGACCAATGAAGTCAGAATCTTAGAGGAGGGATCCTGTGCTACTCTCTCCTCACTGCCTCACCTCCTATTTGCTTCTTTACCCATAACAGTTTCATTTCTGTCCACTTTGATAAAACCAACGACATCTAATAGGCATCTTACAATCTTCATCATCCCAGATAATTCATAGCTTTAAATTTGAACTGGACCTACTTCTTGAACTTCTGCCATAGACTTTGAAAAGGTTCACGTTCTTTTCTTCCAGCCTCTCTTGCCAGTCCTCTTCAACATCCTTACAACTTTCTTTTCCTTGGTTAGTCTCTAAAATGTCAATTTTCTCTAAGACTTACTTTTAGCCCTTTTCTCTTCTCTATCTATATACAGTTCCTCTAAGTACTTTTATCCTTACCCATACCTTCAACTACTTTCCATATGGTAAGAAGTCAGAAATTGTACCTTCAGCCTCCACATCTCTACGATGCTCCAAGATTCTATATCCAAATGCCTTCCAGATGCCTCCAACTCACCAGCGATATGCCCTATAAGCACACTAAACATAACATCCCCCTCAAACATGCTTCCTCTTCTCTTTTCACCCTCACTAACCAGAAACCTGGGAGTCATTCTAGCCTCCTCACCCTCCCTTTCTTATATATTTGAATAGTCACAAAGACCAGTCAATGTTTCCTCCTCCTGAATATCTGTTCCGACCCATTCTCACTCTTATGCCCACTACTCCCATCCTCTCTGACCTCTCAAAGTCCTTTTATCCACACACATCTGTTCTGGTCTCCAATCTTGCCATGCACCCCTCCTCTCACTCCACCCCTCCCCCCATCTAAACAGCATACTGCTTTGACAGTGAGCTTCCTTGTCACTCACATTCCTCCGTGACTCCCTACCACACATGAACTAGGAAGAGCACCATACTTACCTCTCTAGTTTTCATCTTCTTTCACTCCTAACTTTGCCCTTCATGCTCTAAAGTAATTTTCATATAGTTCCCACTATGATTTCATAATGTCATACAACTACTCATGCTATTTCCACTTGGAAATGCTCTCTACTGCTTGTCAACTTGCCCATGCCTACTAGCTTTCAAGACTCGGCTCAAACACAACCATTGCTGGCATTCCCATCAGGGACCAAGGGCTCCTGCTAGGCTTCCTCTGCACTTACATCTCTATCATGGCAAATAGCACACGATAGTCTAATTGTTGATGAAGATGTCTATTGTCTGACTAGTAAACTAGTTCCTTCGTTAATCAAGGACAATGATTTTTCAACCATATCCCTTTAGCAGTAGTTCAATGCACACAACACATAGTTAAAAAAAAAAAAAAAGTTAATGAAAGGGCAAAAATTCACCTGGACTTTGAGTATAGAAAGGAAAAATAAAGCAAGATCTTAAAGTATAGTCCTTAAGTCCTTAAGTATAGTTCTTATTAAGGAGGTCCCGCCCATTAAAAAAAAAATTAACCATGCCTACTCAGATAGTATCAAGGTGACAAAGAAAAACCATTAATCATTAGGTAGCAGTAAGAGGTAAGAATATCCAATGGAGCAGCTGTCAAAAGATTACAGAAGGGCCTCCCTGGTGGCGCAGTGGGTTAAGCAACGCACTATGAAGCAGACCGCACTATGAAGCAGACCGCAGTCACTGCAGCACGAGTTCGATCCCTGCTGCCGGCCAGGGCGGGACCCACATGGTGCAGCAGACCTCTCCTGCCTCCCCCCGCTGCTGCCCTCAGCAGTGTACTTCCATTGATCTGCCTGCTCTGCTCCCTGCTCTCTGTGGTGAATCCTCTCACCCCCCCACACCTCTGGCCTGTACCCCAGTGCTTGTATGCATAAATAAATAAATCTTTAAAAAAAAAAAAAAGATTACAGAGAAGCCAGAGATAAAGGTGTTTTATGAGTCAAGTAATTCATGGACCTAAGTTCATGAACTGAACAAAAGTTTGGCATCTTCCTCTCTCAGTTCACCAGTCCTCCCCTTTGTCATTATTGTCCATATCCCTTTCCCACTTCCCAATACCAAATGCCAGATTCTACAGCTTATCCTTCCCCTCAGGTGGAACCATGCATCCTGGCTAAAGGGTTAGTCTGGAATATAAGTGAAAAAAAGGGTCTTTATTTTTATGACCAAGATCTAAAGGAAAGAAAATATTCTATACCAGATATTGTGCTAATTTACAAATACTATATCTCACTAAAATCGTGAATAATTTCCCCATAAAGAATTTGTGTTCAAGTTCATACAGCTAAGCAATGACAGTCTCTCCCAGAATGCAGGAATGACAGCCAGAATGTTTCTATACTCTGACTACCTCAAAATGAGAGGGTACAGGGACCTCCCTGGTGTCACAAAGGGTTAAGGCACAGCACTATGAAGCTATCTGCAGCCACTGCAGCATGGGTTCAATCCCCAGCCAGAAAGGGGAGGTGACCCATCTGGTACAGTAGACCTCTCTGTCTCTCCTGCTGCTCCCCTCAGCAGTATATTTCAGTCTATCCACCTGCTCTACTCCCCACTCTCTGGTAAATCCTCTCACCCCCACCCCACACCTCTGGCCTGTACCCCAGTTCTTGTATGTATAAATAAATATTCAAAAAAAAAAATAACAGGGCATATGGTCTAGTCATTCTCGGTTAGAACTCAGAATTCATTATTTTCCAAAACACAACTATAAATGTTGGTTAGAATCGATAGTGTCACTAATAAATGATGAGTACACAATGAGTTCAGAAAGCTTAGAATACTGACCTGGAGAACTAAATGGTACTTGTTATTTTATTCAGCATGACCAAAAAAGGTGAACCTGAAATTAAATGGTTGCATTCTAAAGTGAGGCTTTCCTTTAATATTTTACTCCCACACACACACAAAAAAAAAAAAAAAAAACACCAAGGATAAAGACTTGTTTTGTTAACTTGTCAGAACAATGACACTAGAAGACACCTGTGAGAAATGTGCTTATCTGACCAGGTGCTCATTTATAGTGTGCTGTCATTTGAATACAACATCATACTAAACCCTACAAACCAGAACTTATGACAGAAATGCCACAAAGTACAGGAGTATAGCTAATGTGCCTATAATCTACTGACAAAACACACTCCTTAGCAAAGTGAAACCAGATGTCTGGTATGAAATCAGATGTCTGTGGATTTGTCTGTCTTGGCTTCCAGAGCAGTATTAGATATACTAAACATACAGCTTAGCTGTATATTAAACCCACAACTTGGCAAAATCATGACAGTTTGGACATGAAGCATCAGCATTTTTATTGTAATTCTTACAAACCAAAGACATTTCTGAAATAGAAATCCTAAGTTTAAACACTCAGCTAAATGTGGTAGTATGTCTTTCTCACTTTGGGAACAATGTCAGAGCATTTTAAACACATTATAGAAACTCTTTCCCTTCATTTTTCAAGCTGACACTCCTTAGGCAGGGCTGTGGAATGACTTGATAGGGGAAATCTGAGCCATATCTGGTGTCAGTTCTTATACCAGAAATTCTACAATCAGATATAAAAAGTGATCTTGATGTGAAGGTACAAATGCTCAGGAGGTTTAGCACCTTTAAGAAAGGAAATATTAAATAGTTTTCCCCAATCAAGTGAAAGATCAAAAGAAATTGACAGGTCACCAGATCAAGAAACGGAATTTTCAGTGCCAGGCACTGTTTTTCACATATTCTTTTTAATATAAATCATTGTTCTGTTTTGACAGGAGTTCAGGAACAAAAAAGTTTTAACTAGCCCAAAGTGTCAGTTAACAAAATAAGAGTCAGGATTTAAGTCCATGTCTAAAAGATTATATACTTCAGCTTGTGAATTTTGGAATGAAACAAGGAACGAGGGTAAATAGCCAAGAATACTACAATTTTAACAAATAATAAGATACATACACACACACATATAAAGTTCCATGTATGGAATAAAAATTGAAATAAACTTTTAACAGTGACTTGAGAGTGGGTTCACAGGAGATTTACCTATATTTTATAGCCCTCTAAGATTCAATTTTCAGTAACTTCTTTTGACCTTATATAATATTTATAGGCAGAAAAGTCACCTTTATCATGTCAACAAAAAAATTAGTTTAAATGTACAGAAGTCCATGCAAATGATGATCTAGTATTTATTGTCCTATCAACTTTAAAACTCTCCACGTTTTCTAGTCTTGGATTGTTTTTATGAAACAATACAATTATCTTTATCTAATTACTAAACTATGGGAAATGACTAATATTTATTACAGGACAGATATCACCATGGTCAGTCATTCTTAAAAGCTTTATTACAGAAAGTACCAGAAAGGGGAAAAAAAATACTTTTCTCCCACAACATTGTATAGACCTACAAACCACTAAGATCAACAGCATAGGGAGGGTCTTTCACAATAACAATTTTTTTTAAGACACAGAAAACTGATGGCTGGCCCATTCCAAAATGGCCATTTCCAACAGTCTCATCCTCACCATCCCATGAATCAAAGTGTTCAGCACTTTAGTGGGGAAAAGATAATAAATACGTACCTGCTAAATTAATGAGTAAACGTATCATCAATAAAGTTATTTTCTTTCTGGTTTTTCACAAACTAAACTATGTGGTCGCCTGCAACTTTTACCGAGTGAGAGAGCAGGTTCAAGACACAGGCAAAGTCAAGATGTCCCTAGAGAGCAATTCTAGTTTTCCTGTGTAAGTATTCAAGAATGTGTTGCACTAATTTCTTGCTTGTAACTAACTTAAAATGTTTTTTATATTGATATAGATTTTGCACAAGGTGCTTGCACAAGGTTTGCACAAGGTGTTCAACTTTTGAGACAAGACATACTACATTTTTTACTGTGAGGAGAAAGGGGAGTACAGAGTCAGGGAAGACATGGGGAAGAAATTAGAGAAGAACCAATATAAGATACTATACCTAAAAATCACAGTAACATCCGCGCATTTATGGTGCTGTACTACACAGTTTTTCAGGAGTGGATATTATGTTGGTGAGTGGGTATCTGTCAAAATACATTCCTCTCCATAAATTTGAGGTAGTCCCAAAGGAACATCAATGCATGTTAATGCTATTAACTTTATGCCCAAAGGTTTTTTACAGAGTCCCCTGGAAAGTTCCTTGGGAGGTATTCCTGTTCAGTATCAAGCAGGGCCAGGATTAATACTACAGCCTCTGAAATTAATCCAAGCTAACTGAAGAGAGACAGCTCCTCTGGAGGGACAAGTATAAGAACAACAATCCAAGTTAAAAAGAGGTGAAGGGTAATTAGTTTTCTGTCAGATCAACTGGCCACACTGTCAAACTCCCTGCCAACTCTACAAAGATGGGGTGGCAGTGGAAGGACTTGGGCTTGAGGTCTGCTAGTCTGTGACCCCTGGGTAGGCCTCAGGCTCCTGAGGCTGAAATGGCTGAATTTGGCCCCAAGCTCCCGAGGGGCAGCTATGGATCTAGACCTCTCCCTGACTGGGATCTCTCTCAGGAGTGATCTAGCTCTTTCCACCCCTGGTCATTCCTTACTTACCCTTTCTCCCGCGCTTCCTTGGTAAGAAGGGGTAAGTGGTTATTTTGTGCCCTCGCCCAATTTGCCAAAACCCTAAAAGTGAAAATGACAGACACGTGTTTTAAAATCCTGGTGTTCGAGCCTTGGGTACTCCCACCACTGCCCAACGCCTCCAGGCTGGCAGCCTGTACCCACAGCGCTCCCTCACGGCAGGGCTTGGGGTCCCCCTTCCAGGCTGGCGACAAGAGGGAACTTTCGGTGGGGAGGAACGCGTCAGTCCCGAGCCTAAGCGGCTCTGCCCCTAAACGTCGGTTTCCCTCCCGGGCTCCCCAGGAGGAGGCGGCAGCACACGCCGCCGCCGCGCGGGGCCGCAGATAAACACGCGCACGCACACAAGCCCGCGACTAGCCCGGGATCGCGGCCGAGCAGCCCTCCGCCTCCCCGAAACGCCATCCCACCCAGGGGCCGACTCCCCGGGTAAGGTCCCGTTCAAGGGTCCACCTAGCTCGGAGGCAGAGCGCAGGCCCATCCCCCACTGCCACACAGTCCCACGGCCCCCACCCGCCCCCCGGCGCCCGCCCTCCGCACCCGGTTTGCCGCTCAGCCAGGGGAAGTCCCCCGCGCCGGCTCCGCCCTCCGCCGGCGGCAAGCTCCGCCCCTGCCCCCCAGCGCGCGGGAGCCCGGCGAAGCTCCGCCCCCACCCCAGTGCCTGTCGGGGTTGAGCTCAAAACCTGGCCTAGATCAAATCTGCAGCGGATCAAAAATAACATTCATTTAGCAAGTCATGGTTGAAGACACACTTTCAAGCACAGCACCTTAGGAATGTACTTAGGAACGGCTGAGAAAGCGACCAATAACTGACTATCTATGAAAATGTGTCTTCAGCCCCTCCCCTCGTGTTAAGTAGGTCAGGAAAAGCGTCCCAGGAGTGCTTTGAGCACACAGGAGAGCGCGAAGCTCTACCACGGACACCCCCTTATGGTGTTTTTTCTATTACAGAGGAAAGCTATTCAATTTTGCTGCCTTTAGGCAACCCAAAAGGAATGATCCTGGACAGGTGGTTTACTTTGGAGAATCTGGAACTGTTACAGGGCAACTTTAATATAAAATGGGTTTCCCACACTGGGTTTTCCACCCGCGCGCTTAGAAGACTTAAAAGTTCCAACTTTAGGTTCACGTGGCAAACGTTATTAGCACGTTTTATTTTATGAAAGAAAGGGGAATACAATAGTAATAACACCAAAGGAAAAAGAAAGGGATACAAATTTACAAATATTTTACTAGATCTAAGCAATGGCGCGTTGAGAGCTGGCTTTGAGTCAAACGAGATGGCTCCGAAGGAAGAGAGATGTTTTCCGAAGGAAGGGGCCTGGCTCCTTAGTAAGAAGAGAGACTCCAAGCTTACCTCTGGTTTTATAGCCAGCCTTAACTCCACCCTTAGGTTTTAGTAATTCACTTTTTGATCATTATTTTATTGGATTTGTGGTTCTGGAACACTGATGGTTTGGAGTGGGGGTTAAAGTTTACACTATATTACCTATAATTTATTTAAAACTACCTTTCCCCTAACAGAACTTCATACCTAAGCTCTTGCCTGTAAACTCTTTAACAGTTCTCACAACCTACTAAGACAGTGAACCCAGAAGTACCTAACAGACATAAAATAATTCTTTCTCTTTTTAAAACCTCTTCCCCCAACTATACCCCTTATTATGTCTGTCCTTATTATCCTTCAGGACACTGACAAACTATTATGTGCTTTCCTAAGTCATTTACTACAAACATAAAAATCGATGCTCTGCACTTTGGTTTACATAAATTCTGAAGGTTTAAGAACTACTCAAAGACTTAACTGATAATGGAAACTGTTAACTGGAACTCCTAGAGTCTAACGAAGAAGACGAATAGTTCCCCTGTGAATGGACTATGTGCCAGTTTGGGTGTTTTGTTTTTTATTTGTCATTGAAATAATTATTGTAAACTATTTTCTGCCGGTGGTTAAGGTTTTAATTTCAAAGCCCTTAGCTAAGAGGAGCCACTCTCATCAAATAGCAGTGGAACCATATTTTTTTATGAAGCTGGACTCTATTTGCACTGTCACCCCAAATTAAATACATGGAGTTCCTGGCCACTTGCAACTGACAATCTGGAATAGAATGTGTGTGCATAAACAATAAAGGCAGGTATGTGTGATTTTTTTTTCTTATAATAGGAAGTAAATAAGCATACAGAAAGAGCTGCTAAGTCTGACATGACTTTATAACTAACCTAGCAAATGTACTTAGAAAAAAGCTGAGCTAATATGAAAAGACTACATGCTGTGTGATTTCACTGATAACATTCTGGAGTTGCTAAAACTGTGGAGAAAGTTAAAGGATCTGTAGTTGCCAATATCTCATAAAGGGGAAAGAAAGAATAGGCAATAAACAGAAGATTTTTAAGGTAGTGAAAATCGAAATGATACTATTGTTACAGGGCAGGGAGAGGAGCACCCCAGAACCCCCAAACCTGCCCTCTCTGAATGGGTTCTGCCATCCACTGCATCAAGACAAACATATAAGGTCTTTAATGGAAAGGGACTTTAATACAATTAGGGGACAATACAGAAAGAATAAAGACTATAGTTACTCAGTTAAGCATCCAAAGTTACCCATCTCCCCGAGGGCAAAAGTCCAGGCAAATAGCATTGGCCCAAAGCAAGGCCCAAAAGCCTGCCACATGTCTAAAGGACCTTTCAGTAGAGACCCATAGAAAAGGGTCAGAAAGAGCCAGACAAATCTGGGAGGAGAAGAGCAAAATCAAAATCAAGATGAAAGCTGCCATTGTTAACCTCCCCACAGGTCTCTCACCCACATCTGTTCCAACCAATACAAGACCAAAAAGCAAACAGTTTCTTCACATGTCGCTCTGCTCCATGTGCCTCCTCCAGGTCTCCTTGCTGCTCTCCATCCTGCTTCCTTCTTCCTTCCTTCCTTCCGTCCTCCTTTCTCCTCTCTCCTCTCTGCAGAATCTTTTTTCCCTGCTCAGCTCCACCCACTTAGGGCAGAACCGGGTTCTGGAACTTCCCCCTTTCCTGGGGACAACCCTATTACACTATCAGAGTGATACATGTGATTATACAGAATGTACAACACCAAGAATAAGCCCTAACTGTAACAAATGTACCATGTTAGTGCAGAGAAGTTGATAGTTGAGGAGAATGAGCAAGTGTGAGGTCAAGGTTATATAGGAAGTCTATACTTTCTGCTCAATTTTGCTGTAAATCTAAATTTTTTTAAATATATTAAGAATAAAGATATTGTAGTAAATTCGCAGACATCCCACTTTCTTCAATTTCATCAATTAAATTTTAAACTGAATATATGGCTTATGTGTAGAATTAAAATATGATGAGTTTTATGGCAGTTCCTCAGTCTACTAAGAATGGAACTTCCATAGGATCCAGCAATCCCACTCCTACGAATAGACCCAAAAGACACAAAAACACTGATTCAAAAGAATACCTGCACCCCTATGTTTATAGCAGCACTCTTTACAATAGGTAAGACCAGGAAACAACCTAAATGCCCAAAAACAGATGAGTGGATCGGGAAGCTGTGGTACATAGACACGATGGAATACTATTCAGTAATCAAAAAGGAAAAACTAGACGCATTCATAGGAACATGAATGGAACTGGAAGGGATTATGCTCAGCAAAGAAAAATACCAGATGGTTCCTCCCCTAGGAGGAATATAAGGGAACCAAATAAGGACCAAGGAAAAGAATAAGAACAACAACAACAATAATAATAATAACAATAAAGACACAAAAACCAAAAATGAAAAGACAAGGACAAATTGGGGACACTTGGTGGGGAGGGAATGGGGGAGGATTGCGGGCAGATGGGAGCATGGGGGACTGAAGTGATGGTATACTGGTGATATGGTGATGGGGAATACATGGGGATTACAACTGATGTCAATTATATATAAATAAATAAAATTTCTATTTAAAAAATAATAATAAAAATAAAATATGATGAGTTTTCCTTATATTAGAACTTCCCTCTATGTGTCATTAAAGTTATCGGGGAGAAAATGAATAATAAAACACAACATTAAATTATGGTGGGACATATGTCTAACATCCAACACGATCTCTAAACAAAATTAACTTGAAGTAAAGCTTATAAATTCCATGAAATACATTTATATTTGAACTCTATTCATATCCATGTATACTTATAATTAGTAAACAAACTGCAAGTTCTCGAACTTTTTGGTCTCATCATCACTTTACAGTCTTAAAAATGTGGACAACTTTAAAGAACTTATTTTGTGAGAGGGTTGTGAATGTTCATATTTGCTGTATTGAAAATTAAAATGGGAAAATTAATGCTTAAAAATCATTTTAAAAATAATAAACCCATTCTTTATTACTATAAACATGTTGTAATTAGTTTTAAAAACAGTGAGAAAGTGGCCTTTTTAATATTTTTTTTGTAAAATCTCTTTTCTATATGATTGAAGAGAGACAGCTGAATTCTCACACTCTGCTTCTGTATTCAGTCTGTTGCAATATGTTGTTACAGCTAATGCAACAAAGAAAATTAGCTTTCATACGAGTTCATATTGAAAAAGGGAGGACTGAAGCCTCCCTGGTGGTGCAAGGGGTTAAATCGCAGAACTATGACGTAATCTGCAGCATGAGTTTGATGCCCAGGCAGGGAAGTGACCCACATAGCACAGCAGACCTCTCCTATCTGGCCTGCTGCTCCCCTCAGTGGTGTATTTAGTCAATCTGCCTATTCTGTTCCCCACTGTCTCTGGTGTAGTCTCTCAACCCCTGCACCTCTGGCCTATACCCCTGTATTTCTATACATAAATTTAAAAAATCTTTTTTTTAAGAAAAAAAAAAAACAGGACCTTGCAAACTCTCTAAAAGGGTCTCAGTAACCCTGTAAGTTTCTCAAGCCTTTCTTTGAAAATTGATGTTAAATAGCATTTTGCATTTCATGTTTTTGACTATTATATATTCCCTTACCAACCTGCTAACACCTAAAATTATACCCCTTCACTTATTCCAGAGTAAAACTCAAATTTGACAGCTCATGTCAAACCATCACATTTCTGAAAATTTTTTCAAAGCTTTTACTACAGCAACTCTGATGAAATTGATATCCTATTTGAATAGATATGAAAACATGTGAGATTCATTTATATCCCTCACTTCAAACATTTTGGGAAATTCTGAATATAAATTATGCTATTTGGAAAAATGAGATATTGGCATAATGTTATTAGACTTATTTTAGGTATATTTATGATGAATGGTGTGTAGCTCCTTTATATGTAAGTGAGCTTAAAATAAAACAAGCAATTACAATTTTATTTATTACCTAAATAAATACAAGTTTCAAAAACTGCAAACTTGAAATAAAACTTAAGACATATAAGCTTTCATTTTAACTACAAATAAAATAATCTAAGTCATTATTTTGGGATTTTTTTAACACAATTTTCACTAAAAGAAACAAAGACTATTTAAAGGAACCTCTGGCTTCAGGTCTAGGGCAGGATTATACAAGAGGAGTATGAAATAGCTGTGCCCCAAGGCAAGGAATCCATTCATAACAAATTATTATATGGAAAGGTCACAGAAACCAAAATCAAGGGATATCTTTGGCCAAAGATGGGAAAATTTGAGCATCGAAAAAAATAACAGATGCAGTTGTTTGAAGCATATTGTATACACTAAAATTTATCAGTTCTTAAAAATGTTCCAAAGAGGTAAGATCAAAAGAAACAAAACCAAAACAATCCACTAGACACTATTGTAAGGATCTAGGGTACAAAGTCCTTATTCTAAAGTTGTAAATTCAATGAGAGATTAGAATTTACATTGCCTTTCTTATTCAAAGTATATCTCAGAAAATAAATCATTGTTGAGGGTAAGTTTTTTATATAAACAATTATGTGAAAGAAATAACAGACCTGATAAATTGTCATTTACCAATCCTTCACGCGATGGTAGTTTGAGATAAATATCACCAGTTGATGAAACATTAGAAGCAAGGTCCATGAGTACTTTGCAATGGAGGGCAGAATGCCATTCCCTGAACCTAGTAATACTCTAAGAGCCAATGCAAATGGAACACCAGACATTGTGTGCTTCCTGATCTGGAGCCTTCTGAAGCATTCAGCACATCTAGAAAGTGTGTTACCAAAATAAAATGAAGACAAAAATAAAACCTAATCAAGACATAAGACTGACTTCCCACTTACAGGCTTAAAGGAAACACAAGGGTTAGCAGAACAAGTTAAACACCACCACAACGAAGGAAACAGATAAATCTAGAATGTGAAGCACCCTGTGAAACAACTGATGTGTAGTCTTCTAGCAAGTTAATAAAGAGATACTGAAACCAAATATGAGGTGTAAATCTTGTTTAGGTCTGTATTTCAACATCAAAAACTTTTTAAGACAATCCTGGACTGGTAATAGATAATGCCATTGTTGAATCATATATTTGTTTAGGTAATAAACAAAATTGCAATTGCTTATTGTTACTTTATTATCCTACAGTGTCATTATTACACGTTGTGTTTATGTAAGAAAATGTCCATCATCTTTGCAGAGACATTTGGAAGCAGGCTGAAGTTCATAACATCCTGTCTGCTTTAAAAATTGATCAAAACAGAGAGAAGAAAAAGAAAAGGAGATAGACAACAACAAATATGACAAAAGTAGGTCATTATTGAATCTAGGTGATGAGTGTGTAGGGGTTCATTGTACCTTTCCTTTGTTAGTATTTGTTCAAAATTTTTATAATAAACATTTAAAAATTGATGTGACTGTTTTAGCCCAGGTTTCTAGAAAAGAGTGCCAGAGAGAAAGTGTACATGTTAAAGTTTTATTGGGGAGTAGGGCCAGGAAGCCTCAGAAACGTAAAAGGGGGATGGAGAAGTGAGATAGGGAAAAAGGAAAGGAAAAAAAATCACATTATGGTATTTTACTAGCTAGTAATTCTTCACAGTGTATGTTTGTACACACATGCACACACACATATATACAGTTGCACGATCACACAGGATGTCTCTGCTTCACAAAACCATCCTTCAGCAGGGGAAAGGGCAAGCACATTTTTTTTTCTTGATTCTTCCTGCTGCCTGTCTCTCATTCATCAACATTTGTTCCACAGTGCAATTGGACTTCCTGTCTCTATTTTGTAGGGGTTGCTGAAGAAAGCAGCTTGCCCCTCCCCCCCAGAACACCCCTCACCAGGTCACTGGGCACCAGGCTATCACCGGATTCACGTGGCGAGCCCAGCAGCCCCTCCAGTAGCTGCATCTCAACGTCATACCAGTCATCGCTGACTGGACTTCTTCATCACCCTCTGCTAATGGCTAGCAGTAGTTGGATTTTGAATTCCTCGCTCAAGGATGAAATGAGGACTCTAACCATGGCTGTTGATTTTGAAGCTGAGATTTGTCGATGTGAGATGTGATCGAGGGTACAGAATGCTCCAGGGAGACCTCCAGGGTGTGTCTCTGAGACACAACAGCCTCTCCCTTGTATAAATAAGCCACAAGGAGCCTACCACAATGGATGATGTTTTACATGCAGGGGAAAGGGAGCAGATTTTGGAGCAGCCTGGCGCAGCCTCAGTAGGAGAACATGCTTCTTCATGCAAGATGTACAGAAAATGGAGGGCAAATTCCACCCAGAGGCGAAGATCTTAGTGTTGTAATGAGGCTAAGGTCAGAGTAAGTTCAGGGTTCTTCTCACGATGCACGCGCCACCAATGGGGTCCAGTCTGTGCCTTCTTTGGGTCAGGATGATTCTGCTTTATGGTCTCTGGACAGCTAAGAAAATTGACTAGAACGAAGATGTTACCAGAGACAGAGAGTAAGTAATGATTTGCAATAATTCATAAGCTATGGTTTAATGTACTATTGTTAGTATTCTTCTTCCCAAGGCTATGCAAAGAGAAAGAAGCAAATACGTACAAGAAACCCAGTCTCGCCCATTTGGTTAGAATTTTTCTTCTTTTCTGCTGCACGAAAGACTCTTTTGTTTTAATTTGTGGTGGCAGGTAGCTGAACCCAGAATGTGTGAAAGAAGTTCTGACCCAGTAACAGTTTGTAAGCCCTTTACCCAGTAACATAACCATGTGAAGAAAAAGTTGGGGAGCAAGAGAATAGAAATGGGAAAGCAAATAACTGAGTTTAACAAAGTGATTGACATTGATTTAGTCTAACAATTTAAATGTAAACCAACCAGTGACTTTTAGATTTAGTTAACTTTACCTCTTTTCTGGAATAATCATTCGAACTTGATCTACTTTTTACCTGAAGAAATATTTCATTCAGGTCGAAGTCATTAGTTTTAATTAACAAAATAACAATCACAAATGAGTGCAGAAACTAATTGCAGGCAAATGACAATTCACTTGTGACACAGTGCCCTGGAACGTTGCATGTCCCACACAAGTCACATAGGCAGAGGTTAACTACAGCGGATTTCAGTCTTGCTGCAATGCCCTTTGATCCTCCCATGACACAAATTCAACTGAGAACCTTAGAAGAAGCTGTTACCTCACTCATTTGCTGCCCTATCAGAAAGATGATCCATGGGAGAGGTTCTCATTGTCTGGTGGTTCTGATAAAGCATGGCACTTCCTGCCTTGCTCTCCGTAAGATTTAGCTGCAGGTTATAAAACTGCTTTTACTCTCAGGAAAGACTCCTCCTGTCATTCATATGGGCTCTTGAGGGTTGGTACCTTTGACTACTCTGGCTTTTACTAACTAATAAACTGAATCTTAATAGGGTTTCATGGTTTTGATGTCATTCTTGGAGTGTTTGGGTTTGGCCAGTGGGTTTTTAGGTTCACTCTGGGAAAGGTTTTATCAGAGCTCCCTGTTCAGCACACACGGGGAGTTCCCATCTTATTTTCTCCATGAGGCATAGACGTGAGTTATTTTAAAGAGCAGGTTTATTAGGGAAAGGGACAGAAGAGGACACTTGCATAGGCACAAGTGGGCAGTAAGAGCTCCCCTGAAAGGGACAGGTTTGCTGAGACAGGCCTGCATGGTTATAAGCAGGTGGCCTTGAGGAGAGCTGCCTCTGCTGAGGGAGGTCAGTGAAGAGAAGCCCCAGCATGGTGCAGGTCACTGGCAGGCAGGAGACTACTGCCCTGCAGAGAAGAAAGTTGAAGAGAAGCACCTGCTTCTCTAGTGGGCAGAAGGACAGAAACTGCCTGCCGTGATACAGTCTTTTTTCTCTTTGGGAGGGGC
This sequence comes from Galemys pyrenaicus, assembly GCA_019455555.1. Taxonomy (NCBI): domain Eukaryota; kingdom Metazoa; phylum Chordata; class Mammalia; order Eulipotyphla; family Talpidae; genus Galemys; species Galemys pyrenaicus. The sequence goes on from JAGFMF010012021.1 coordinate 13,708,302, forward strand.
TTGCTCCTTCATGGAGTGTCTTGCTAGTTGACTTTTAACCAACTATGTAGAATTTTTACTATGGGCTTCAGAGATTCTGGAGATAGAGCTCACTCTGTTTTTACTTTGGGGCTAACAGTCATGATGATAGCAGTAATTGTCGCCTAAGGGTCTTTGTTTAAATAGTTGGGTTAATGAATTTTCACCCCTTCTATACCCACCTCCTTGTGTGAGCCAGGTCTCTAGTCTTAAGGCGCCTCCTTTCCAATTTTTTCTATCCTTTTTTCCTCCATCAGTTCCTTTACTGTCCAAATCTGAAAATGTTGGCTTTGTTTAACCGTAAAGAGTGTGCTCTTTGTTGTTTCCTCTTTGGTCAGCTTAAAGTGTAGGTAGTCAGCACCCAGCACTCAAATTGATCAGAAGACATGAATGACTTAGAGTCACAGTTTCCTGACAGTATTCATTCTCTAAGTGCACAGAATAAATTTTCACCAGCAATCAAAGAACCCTTCCTTTCCTTGCCTTTCCTCCCGGTTCCATGGACATGCCCTCTATTTCACTAGTAGAAGACATGGCTCCCCCTTTTATACAAGCGATAATAGACAATGACATCATCTAGTTAAGACCTAGCCTTCTTGTTTGGTACAGTGAGAAGCCAAGAGTTTCTCTATTCTGTTATGGGGATATGACAAAGTAGCAAACAGGAAAGCAATCATGGCAACACAAATATAAAGGTCAAAGAATTTCCATTGTTCTTTTTCCCCTTCCCACAACTTATGTGAATTATCTCTTAGGACTGGAAGTGCCTAATCTTTACTCAATGATTCTGTCTTACTAACAGTTAACCAAGCCTCAGATCCATGAAGGAAGGTGGTAGTTACATAGAGGACCCTGACCTGACTCACAGTTTGTTCAAGGGTTTCCCAGCACTCTACAGTAGTATGTTTGAAGTTCTTTGGATTGGCTTTTGACTGACGTGACATGTCTGAAGAAATTAAATTCTCTCAAGAATTAGCCAGTTAATAAATAGAAACCAGCAATCCAAAATAACTGCCAGTGGGAGAAACAATTCAAAATAGAACTCCACATAGTAAAAACATTTTAATTTAAAAAATAAGATTTATATCTCCTTGATAACTCTGAGAATGAAAAACATTGAAATAGTAGATTTACTAGGAAAACACCATGCAAAGTAATGCAGCAATGGCTAAAAGTATACATGACTAAAATGTATAATTAACACATTTTTTGTTTCTGTTTTCTCTCATCTGGGAATGTCTTTGGTTCTCTTTCCTGAATGATATTTTCACCAGATATATAATCATACAGTTCTTTTCTTTCCGTACCTGAAACATATTGTGCTACTTCCTTCTGGTGTCCTTTGTTGCCAGGGGAGGGATCTGCTCTCATTCAAATTGATATTCCTCTGTAAATAATGTGAAGTTATTCTCTGACTGTTTTCAAGATTTTTTTTGTCCTTCATTTTCAGAAATATTGTGATGAAATGGAATAGATTTCAATTTTTCCCTACTTAGATTTTGCACCATCTCTTAATCTATAGGGTTATGTCTTTGCCGGATTTGGGAAATTATGAGTATTCAAATTCAAACATTCTTTTTCCTTCTCCTAGGAATCCAATGATACAAATGTTAGCTCTTTTACTAGCCACAGGTTCCTAAGTGTGATATTGTGACTTACAAGAAATGTGTATTTTGTCATTTAGATAACCAAAATATACTGCTTGTATGCATTTGGCCTTTATCCACAGTTCCTGGCTCTTGACTACTCAAAGCCTTAGAATTCCCTAAGTATTGAGCATGTTAAAGTTGATAGTTATGTTAATAAGGTGACTTGGGGAAACACCAAAGGACAGGTGCTGTTGGTTTCCAGGAGAACCAGTTATGTGATTAGAGGTCTAGAGCTTCTATTGAACTTGTCCTCAAGCTACAGAGCAATTCTATCTGCAGTTATCTTCACTCTACAGTTGAACCCATCTCATAACTTTTTTGATATTACTTTTTTTTTGTTTCTATAATTTCCATTTAGTTCTATTTGTTTGCCAAGATTTTTCAATTTTTTTCATTTGTATACAGAGGATTCATAATTGTCAGTTGAAGCATTTTTAGTATGTTTGCTTTACAATCTATGTCAGATCATTTCAACATGTGATTCAGCTTGATTTTGGCATCTGTTGATTTTCCTTTCTCATTCAAGTTGTGATTTTCTTGTTTCTTGGAGTGATAGGCTATGTTCAATTATAGCCTAGATATTGTGACTATTATGTTATAAGCTCTAGATCCCATTAATCTTATTTTTAATCAGGCAGTCCCACTGCTGAGTTCTATCAGAACAAGGGGATTTTGTATGTGCTGCCCACTCTGGGACTCACCAGTGCCATGCAGGCAACAGTGAGTACTCACTCATACTGTCCAGAGGCCAGCAGATAGGCTTGCCACCTTCACAGTGGAAGCTCAACAGTCATGCCACTTAGATGCCTCTGAATAAAGGTGCCATGGGGAAGCAGAGGAGAAATGGGGGTCTGGGTTGGAGCACACAGCTGATTTACACTGTGTTGGTAATATGGAACTGGGGAAGATGTTCAACTCTCAAGTCTCCATTGGGCATCCCTCACACCAGGGAAGGGAGAGTAGCAAACAGAATGCCAACTAATCCCACTTCTTAACACTTTCTTCTGGCTGGCTGGCTGATGCCCGTGGGGAGTGCAGGCTTAGCATCCTACCACGTGGGTCTTTGAGGAAGGTTTGGCGCATTGACTAGACTTGAGTCACACCTTTTTGTTCTTATTGACACAGGGTAGAGAGGGAGACTAAGATCCGAGTAAGATGCTACTGAAGATGGGCTAGGAAGGTGAAGTGGAAACTGAAGCACAGTGTGACAAACTCTCCCAACCCAGCTCATTAAGTCTGGCTGCTTCCAAGTTCAAGCATAAACTGAGCTCATTGCTAGATGCTGCTGATACTAACCTGATGGGGAATTGGGGAAGAACAGGCAGGAGACAGAAAATCAACTTTTCCTCCCAGCCAGTCAACACCACCCTGCAGGGTAATCAGTGAGTAGGATAGAAGATAAACTTCCTGTTTGTCTCTGCTAAAATCTCAAGAGAGAAAGGGGTGCAGACATTGGTGTATTACTAGAGTAGAACAGGCATTACCAAAATGTTTGGATTGAACAGGTTTTTCCTTGGAAATTTTCCTGTCTATGTGTTTCCATATTGGAAGCTACTGCAGGGCTCTGACCAGGATACATGGGAGCTAACAAGGAAATCCAGGAAACCCACTGTCCTATATCAGTCCTTAAATCCCGAGGTGTCCAAGTAATCCTTCTTCCATGTGTGTCTGTTGAGTTATGCCCAGGGTTATGAGTAGGAGAACATGGGAGGAATAAGGCTACTCCACTTTAATCAGAAATAGGATTTTTGTTTGTAAATACTTTAATAGAAGAAATGCAAGGAAGCTATGATTTATTGTTGAATATTTCAACATTAAATTAAAAATTGATCTAAAATCGTCATTAGCAAAAGGAATATTAGTTTCCAAAATCAAGGCAAGGCAAAATAAAATTTAAAACAATAGAAAATGAGCTTATATAAAGCTATCTATGCTAAAAAAATCAACCTTAAGCTACTGTAAGACATACTAGTAAAACTCAACAGATATCAATGCAAAATAAAAGAAAAACCTCTACATCTAGAATATTCATTTACAAAACAAAGATCAAGTCTAACAGGTAGGATAATTCAAATAGTTTAGGTAGTTTAAGTGTCTTTATTTTAAGAATGATACCTTTTAAATGTTTTTGCCATTACCTTCTAATTTTTAAATCAGTTTTGATGTTTGTTTAGTGTTAATTTGTATTTCTTTTCACTTTTCTATTATCATGTAAAGCTCATTTTTGCATGTTATTTAAATATATATTCTTGTAACATGCTTTTAATGTTTTATCTTTATTTTTATAGAAAGCTTCTAAATGTTAGTATTATCCTATCATAGAAAAACACACCATTTATAATGGTTACTTGTCATTATTTAAAAACACTTAAGCACAAAAAAGAATGCAAACTAAGTTATGGCTTGGGAATTTCTCTCCTCTCCCTCCCTCCCCACCCCATCATGAAGAAACACATTGGGAATTTGGAAAACATATAAATATGTGCATGTTCTGATTGATTATCTGATTAACAATGGCTTTTTCTTCTCTTTTTCAATGATGAAGCCCCAAGTAACCTGCCATCTCAGTTATTTTCAGCTTTATGGTGTCATTGTTCATATCATTGTCCCCTTCTAAGTTATAGAAAAATTCATAAATAGCCACAGTAGAACTTGATCAGAGAATATGACTTGGACTTGGGGAAGAAATGGAGTTCTCTACACTTTCTTCAATTGAACTCACATGCAGATTATAGAGCAACTGCATTTCTTAAGGTTGACGGTGAGCTAATTACATGTGGAAGTAATCCAAAGGTGAGCACATGCTCCTCGCATACTCAGGGAAAGAATGAAGAACCCAGGCAAAAGCTGAGCCGTGATCCTTTTCCCATATACACCAATTAGAAAGTCACTCCAGGAGACACCCCCAGAAAACAGGGCAGAATAATCCACCTCAGGAAAATATCTCCTTAAAGCACAGCTAGACATCTATTAAATAGCTCATATCTCATACCAATCTATTACTAGAGGATGCCTGAGTACTGGTGCACCTGCATTTTTGAAAATGGAAAGCCAAAAACCTATGCCGCTGGCAGAATTGTTAAAGGGAAGGAGAGAGCTGCAAGCAAAGAGCAGCAGAGTGTGTGGCTGAAGTAGGGTGGGGTGGGGAATAGCTGGAGAAGGGTCAGGATGTGGGCGCAATGGCTCTTAGGACAGTTCAGGTTTATTCACAGGGTAAGGAAAAACCCATATTGCATCCCAAAGCTGGATATGGCTATCTGACATCGAAACCCAGTGATTTCTCATAGGCAGTGAAGCAGGCTGAGCCTCCTATCGCCACCCCTAGGAGAAACAAGGACCTTATCTCCAAAACCAAGCCTCTGCCAAATCAGCTGCAAACCAGCCCTCCAGCTCCAACCAGAAGCACCTATCGGGATAAGCAGAGATAGGACCCAGCAGCACCTATCAGGATAAGCAGAGGTAATGTTACAGGGCAGGGAGAGGAGCACCCCAGAACCCCCAAACCTGCCCTCTCTGAATGGGTTCTGCCATCCACTGCATCAAGACAAACATATAAGGTCTTTAATGGAAAGGGACTTTAATACAATTAGGGGACAATACAGAAAGAATAAAGACTATAGTTACTCAGTTAAGCATCCAAAGTTACCCATCTCCCCGAGGGCAAAAGTCCAGGCAAATAGCATTGGCCCAAAGCAAGGCCCAAAAGCCTGCCACATGTCTAAAGGACCTTTCAGTAGAGACCCATAGAAAAGGGTCAGAAAGAGCCAGACAAATCCGGGAGGAGAAGAGCAAAATCAAAATCAAGATGAAAGCTGCCATTATTAAGCTCCCCACGGGTCTCTCACCCACATCTGTTCCAGCCAGTCCAAGACCAAAAAGCAAACGCAGTTTCTTCACATGTCGCTCTGCTCCATTTGCTTCCTCCAGGTCTCCTTGCTGCTCTCCATCCTGCTTCCTTCTTCCCCCCTTCTGTCTTCCCTTCTGCAGAATCTTCTGTCCCTGCTCAGCTCCAGCCATTTAGCGGGAACCGGGATTCTAGAACTTCCCCCTTTCCCGGGACGACCCTGTTACAGTAAGACTGGCTCTTTGGGAAGTCTGTGAGTTCCTCCTCAGAGGATGGCAAGACCCACTCTAACTCTGAAGCTCAGCAGATTCAGCAGACACAAGCTCAACAGGCTGACTTCCCTCCCCTCGCTCCTTGGCAATCCAGGGCATTCTATATTCCAAGCACATTGCCACGAGCTGAAATACCTGTGGTTAAACCTAAAGGAAAGACCTGTTCCCATGGATTTTGTCCTCAGATTGAGAGCAAGTCTGGTCACAGAGGCAAAAAGGATAGTGAGGGATTTTACACCCAGGCTGACCCCATCCTCAGGACTGTGGCTGAAGGAAACCCTACCCAATAAGCCCTTCTTTTAATATGCACTCAATATCTTGAAAAACAAAACAGAACAAATAAAAAACATTAAGTCCTCCAAAAGGTAAAATCCTGTAATAAAATGAATGAGGATATACAAAATTAATTCTTAATGACATAACAAATGGAAAGTCTAATGGACAGTGGATTTAAAATAGCTACTATGAAGAACAACTGGATTTATCAGATGCATTCTAACAAAGAGTGAAATATTAAGGAAATATAAAAGGAAGTGCAAGAATAGAACTAGTTTTTCACCAAAGATATTGAAGCTGTAGTTTTAAAAAAATCCAAACAGAAATGGTGCAAGTGAAATACTTAATGAGTGAAATGAAAATTTCCATGGAAAGCATAAAAGCAGGTTCAATATTGCAGAGAAAAAAAATTAGTAACATTGAAGGTAAAATTACTCAGATAGAAAAGGAGAGGAGAATATGAATTGGAAAATTTAAGAAATGCTACAAGAATTATCATATTCCACTAGAAGAGTAAGCACTCCTAGAATATTGGTTAGAGCAGAAGGTAAAGAGATAGAAAAAGGAACTGAGAGACTATTCAAAGAAAAAACAAATAACTGGGAATGTCCCAAACCTAAGGAAAGAACCACAGAAGTTTAAAATAAATTGACATAATACCCAAATTTCTAAATATAAAAAACCTACATTAAGACATACCATTGCTACATATCATCAGTTTTCTTAGTAAAACTCAAGCGAGGAGACTGTGGAATGACATATTCACAATTCTAAAAAATGAAAACCACCATCAAAGAATACTCTACCCAGAAAAACAATCATTCCAATGTGATAGAGAACTGAGAAATAGGCAAAGCTAATAGAGTTTACCACCACCAGACCTACCCTACAAGAAATGTTGAAAGTAGTGGGCCTCCCTGGTGGTGCAAGGGGTTAAGCACTTTGAAGCTATCAGCAGCCCAAGTTTGATCCCCAGCCAGGGAGCCAACCCACTTAGTGCAGCAGACCTCTCCTGCTTTGCCTGCTGCTCACCTCACCAGTGTATTTCAGTAGATCCGTGTGTTCTGTTCCCCATCGCCTCTGGTCAATCCTCTCTCCTCCTACTCCCACAACTCAGGTCTGCACTCCAGTTCTTTTATACATAAATAAATAAGACAAATCTTTAAAATAAATGTTTAAAGTAGTTCATCTACAAACAAAAAAACACAATACCTTGAGCAACATAAACAGCAACACAGAATCAAGAAATATCAATAAAAATAAAATGAGTTGCAAAAGAATGATAAGGGAGGAGAGAAAGAAAATACTGGTTTAGTGAAATGATGAATGTATACCATACCATCACCAAAAAAAAAAAAAAATTACTATTTGTAGTCTTTAAATACATAAAGACAACTCACATGCTCATCACAAAGCAAAAATATAGACTAGAGGTACTCAGAGGGAAAAATGAAAAAACTGAGAAACTCATTAGGGGGAAGAATCCAAATGACAGAGCAGATAGAAACAAATGGAAAAAGTAACAACAGACATGGTTACACCTCAGTGTTTTCGTGCTAGGTTCGAGGAGTGCAAAGTCTTGGTAAGATGTGCTGGTGTTACAGGGCAGGGAGAGGGGCACCGCAGAACCCCAGACCTGCCTGCTCTAAATAGATTCTGCCATCCACCACATCAAAATGAAACATGTATGACCTTTCATGAAAGAAACTTTAATACAATTAGTGAACAATACAGAAAAGACAAAGAATATAGTTTCTAAATCAAGCATCCAAAGTTACCCATCCCCTCATAGGTAAAATTCCAGCCAAATAGGACTGGCCCAGAGCAAGGTCTGAAAGCCTCAGGTCCTAGTAATTCACTCTTTGATAATCATTTTATTGGATTTGTGGTTCTGGAACACTGATGGTCTGGAGTGGGGGTTGGAGTCCACACACCCATAATCCATTTAGGACCACCTTTCCCCCTAACAATTCCTATATACTAAATTAAGCACCCAAGTTACTAAAGTAAGCATCCAAAGTTACCTATACCCTCATGGGTAAAATTCCAGACAAATAGGATTCACCACAGCAACAAGAAGAAAGATAAAAACCATGTGGTATTATCAATAGATGCAGAGAAACCATTTGATAAAGTTCTACATCCACTTGTGATGAAAAACTTGGAATAAAAGGAACATATCTCAACATATTCCAAAATATGGCACTTGGCATACTGAATATTTAAAGCTGAAGGAATTTGAAAAGTGGCATGTGCAGGAAGGGTGTTTTTCCTAAAGCAGGTTTTAAAACCCTCCTGTGCTTTCCCTATACCCACAGAAAGGACTCCTTATCTCCAACAGAGGGACATCAAGAAGAATCTAAACCAACAGGCCTTGCTAGGGTTCCCTCCATCTATTTCACATAGCTCACCTTTGTCCCAGTGTAACAGGGTGGTCCCCAGGAAGAGGGGAGGTTTCAGGTTCCCTGCCCCACCCAAAGTAGGGTGGAGCTGAGCAGGGAGGAATAGAGGATAAGAGAGGAGACTGAAGGAGGAAGAAAGCAGGATGGAGAACAAGGAGACCTGGAGGAACATGGAGCAGAGAGACATGTGAAGAAACTGCACTTGCTTCTTGTCCCTGGACTGGTTGTTATGGCTATGGGTGAGAGACCCATGGGAAGGTTAACAGTGGCAGCTTCTATCTTGATTTTGAGTTTGCTCTTTACCTCCCACACTTGGCTGTTTCTGACCTTTTTCTATGGATCCCTGCCAGAAGGTGCTTTAGACTTGTGGCAGGCTTTCAGACCTTGCTCTGGGCCAGTCCTATTTGGCTGGAATTTTACCTATGAGGGGATGGGTAACTTTGGATGCTTGATTTAGAAACTATATTCTTTGTCTTTTCTGTATTGTTCACTAATTGTATTAAAGTTTCTTTCATGAAAGGTCATACATGTTTCATTTTGATGTGGTGGATGGCAGAATCTATTTAGAGCAGGCAGGTCTGGGGTTCTGCGGTGCCCCTCTCCCTGCCCTGTAACACCAGCACATCTTACCAAGACTTTGCACTCCTCGAACCTAGCACGAAAACACTGAGGTGTAACCATGTCTTAAAGCCTTCATTTCCAAGGCCACTGACTGAAATAAAGGTCTCAATGATCATTAGACAGAGAGTTTATTAGATAATCAAAGTGAGGATTCGAACCTGGGAAACATTGGGACAGATTTTACTCTTAGAACGTCTTGGACAACCCCAAGTTTGAGTTCAGTGTATTTACCTTACAGAGCAACATCAGTGGGAAAGAAGAAAAAGAACAATGAGTCACTGAGGTAACAATGTAATTTTTCTGGAAAGGGGGCTTCTGGTTTCATCTATAGGTTTAGATTTTTTGATTTCCTAAATTATCTTGACCTAAAGAAACGTCTATGCTATGGATGTGAAGAGAGGGCAAATGTTTGAGATTTAGTGATTTTCCTGACTTCTAAAGAATGCACTTCGGAGAGGTAAAGGTTAGGCTTACCATTGTTAAATCTGGCTCCTTGGCCTTCAGTGAAGGTTAAAAGGTTGATTTGCCCGAAGGCATCTCATTCTTGCAGGGATGATTCAAAGGACCAGACAGGACCCATTCTGACTTTAAGCCTGTGCAGTTAGTTGGCTTTACTTTCTTGCTGGTGAGAAACACAGAGGGGCACTCAAAATGGGTAAAAGCTTCACAATGCTCCCAAGTCACGTAAAATTTAAATGAAATAGATGTGTGTGTTCTTCTATCAATTTATCTTTGTTAGCTTAATTTCCAGAATCAATCAGGGACCCTGAGAAATTCAATGAAAACTGTTTTCCTGGCTTGTGATGGCTATAAAGTTTAAGTGGGGAATGAGGAAAAAGTTCTGGAGATGGGTAGTGGTGAAGATTGCACATAAAGTAAATGTACTTAATGATACACTCCTTTGCATACTTAAAAAAGGTTAAAATGGTAGATGTTATGTTAGGTGTGTCAGTGGGCAGTCTGAGAAATACCCAGAACCCTCAAACCTGCACGTCTTAAAAGGGTACTCCTGATGGAGGATAAAAGAATAGAAAAACAGGGAAAGAGGTGCCTTAAGACCAGAGACCTGGTTCACACAAAGAGATGGGGGTAGAAAAGATTAACAGCCATAAACCAACTATATAAACAAAGCTCCTTAGGCACCAATGACTGCTAAAGGGAGTGTCAGAGCAAAAGTAAAGATAGGAGATTGAGGTCTATCTCTGGGGCCCATTGTAGAATCTCCAGTCCCTTTCAAATTCCACATAGTTGATTCAAAGTCAACAAGCAAAAAAAAGACAAACCAATCCATGAAGGAATGAGCCCTCCCACAGAAAGGAGACCATAGCAGTGTAGTCTCTGCACAGGCTCAGGGCAGCAGTTCTGCCACCTGTGACTGCAGGTGCTTCTCCTCACGACTCTCCTCTCTGCAGGGCAGTAGCCTCCTGCCTGCCGGTGACCTGCACCATGCTGGGGCTTCTCTTCACTGACCTCCCTCAGCAGAGGCAGCTCTCCTCAAGGCCACCTGCTTATAACCATGCAGGCCTGTCTCAGCAAACCTGTCCCTTTCAGGGGAGCTCTTACTGCCCACTTGTGTCTATATGAGAGTCCTTTGTTCCGTTGCTCCTTTCCCCAATAAACCTGCTCTTTAAAATAACTCTGCCTCCTGGAGAAACTTGCTGCGTGCTGCTGCACAGGGAGCTCTGGTGAAACCTTTCCCAGAGTGAACCCAGGAACCCCGCTCTCCAGATCCACTGACTCCAAAAAACGACACCACTGCCATCCGCCACATAAGGATAAAACGTACTCTTAGTGTGTGAAAACCTTCAATAGAAAAGATCTTTAGTGCAACTAGTGTGCAATAGAGAGCAGAGAATGAATATAATTAAAATAGTTTTCAATTAAACACCCAAAGTTACCCATCTCCTCGTGGGTAAATGCCCAAACAGGGTTGGCCCAAAGCAGGACCAGTGAGTCCCAAAAGATGAACACAGCTCCTTGTAGAGACCATAAGAAAGGGGCAGTAGGGGCCAGGTAAGTCTGGAATGAAAAGAGCAAAATCAAAATCCAAGATAAAGGCTGCCATTGTCAGCCTCCCCACAGGGCTCTCCAACACATCTTTGTCTCTTCCAAGTGTCTCCTTCCATGTCACCAGGTACTGGTACAAGTTGAAGGCTGAGAAACAAGTGAGGCTTCTTCACATGTCTGCTGCACATGCCTCCTCAAGTCTCCTTCCTGGCCCTCATCCCTCTCCCAAGCCCTTCTTCTCTCTGTCTTTTCTAGTTTCTCATCACTGCTGAGCTTGCCCTTCCTTGGGTGGGGCAAGGAACCTGGAACCACACCTCCACCCTTTGTATGGGGATTACATTGTCACAAGTATATTTGCTACAACTTAAAAAAAAAAAAAAAGATAATTGGTAGAAAGTCAGGTAGTTTTTAAAGCTCTTCCAGAGTTCCAGACACGCCAAATAGTCTTACATTTTTCCCTTCATTAATTAAGTTAATTAATTAATAAGCATTTATAAGAGTTTTTGTGAAAAAACATTGTGCTAGGTACAGCATATATCAACTTTTTTCCCCTGAAATCTATTTTTTCACTCTTTCAAAACATTAGGGGAAAGCTGTTAATTTTTAATGTGGTTTATTTTATTTTGTTGGGAAAGGGTTGTTAGTAGGTATACTAAGGGAAAACATTCTTTCTCTTTACAAATAAATCATGAAGCAAAGTTTAATGGATTTTTTTTTTAACTGTGGGACTTCTTTAATATGCTAATGTATATTTTGAATCTCCAAAAGAGGACTTAGTAAATGGCATTCCTAAGGTTGTTTGATCAGGAATTCTTTGTTCTCTTGGAGCCCAATTAATTAACATCTCCCTGTGTAATGTGCCTATAGAAGTTGAGCTACAGATGTACCGGCCATGTGGGGGATAGTCTTTATATGAGGTTAAATGTATTGTGCAATCTGTAATTATGGTATGATTATGTAGTTTATTTTATTCCGAAGTGTTAAAGAATGTGCATGTGATTATTTTAAATATTTTTAAAATTAAAAAATGTAATTTAAACATTAAATAATTGTAATAAAAGTAATTTTCTAAATAAGTTGTCACCTCAACTTACAGTCTCTAGCTCCTTGTGATGGCATTTAACATTCTTTAAAGTGAGTTGTTTCCATTTTAGGGAGAAGGCCTATCTAATGGAGATTTTGCTGAAAATTGTGATGCCAACTTTTGTAGCAGGTAACTTCTAAACACTTTTAGCTAAAAAGAAAAAAAAATAGATAAAAGAATTCCTACTTAGTTGTCTCCCAATCAATAGCTCTAAGGACTGTCTCTGGATAATTGCAGTGTATTTTGCAACTGATTCTTACTACATAATTTAAAATGTCTCCATTTCTCTGATTACTGGACCTAGACAGGTCACAACCTTCAACAATATATTCCTCCATTTTCACCATACTCTCTAATTTTGTACTTTTTCACGAATATGTTGATCTATAAGTTTTCACAAATGTTTCACAAATAGTTGACCAAACTGAATACAGTGAGACTCTAATTAAAGCTAAAGTTACAGCAAAACTGTACCCACTACATGATTTTAATATTAGCTTGAATTATATTTTCATTAGTCATATCACTTTCATGTTTATAAAATAATGAGAAAATTCATTAAGATATTTAAATAATTGCACAAACATCAGGAAGGGGTGGAGATGACAAAGCTGCTAAGATCAAGCATTTAGGTATTGGGCAGAAGTACCCTGTGATGGTATGAAATAATATTAGTGAAAAGATGAACATCTCTATTCAGCATAGTAAAGAGAATTTTTTCTTTATTTAAGCCCAGCAGCAAAATGGAAGGCTTGCATCTGTAACAAAACATGTTTTAAAGCATAGGTCAGTAACTGTGACCTACGAATTAACTCACCAGCCCACAACTTTTCAATATTTGAAACAGAATAAACTTCCCTGTAAGTCAGCACCTCTGTGACACTTTAACTTTGGTATTCTCCCTTCTTCCTAACTCTCTGCTTCACTAGAATCCACCCAACCTCCTCTTACGCCTTCATAATGGCATTTTCTCTTCATGGGCTTCAGAAGACTCCTTTCTCATGCTCTTACCCACTTACTGGTGAACAGAATCACACTGGACATACATGAGATCAAACTCATGGTTGAGGCGAGCCCAGGCTTCAGCAAGATGGCTGTGGTGTTATTCGCTATGTATACAGTTCACTATATTTGCCCAAATCTCCACCAGGACCATTGTGAAAGGCTGGTAATTGATACCAATTTTGAAGCCATAGGGCACCAATTAACAAATTGAAGGGCCCACTTGGTCTTCATATTAGCAACAGCAGCATTGATATCTTTGGGAACTATATCATCACCATACAAAAGGCAGCAAGTCACATGATTTTGCCATGGCCAGGGTCACATGTCACTATCTAGTTGGCTGGCTTAAAAAGCACACTTTGGTCATAATTCCTTCTAGCTCCATGCATGCTTCTACAAATGTCTCTAGTTTATCTTTTTTAATTGAAGGAATTATGCTCAGTGAAATAAGTCAAAATGCAAGAGAAAAATATTGGATGGTTTCACTAGTAGGAGAAATATAAAGAAACAGGCTCAAAGAAAAGAACAACAATAAAAAAAAAAATACAACAAGAACCAAAAGACAGACAATTCAAAGGCATCATGAGGGTCAGGGGGTAGGGATCGAGATAAGGGCAGAAAAGCACAAGGGACTGGGGCGACGGTACATGGGTGAAATGGTGGTGGGAACTCCATGGAGACTACAATTAATATCAAATATGTATAAATAAACTAAAATTTTAAAAATTCTGGGGAAAAAAGCACACTTTGGTGACCTCTGCTACAGAAAACTGCTTATGGCAGGTTTTCTCAGTAGAGGTGACAGGAGCATATGTGATCAAAAGGAAGTGGATGCAGACGTGGGGCACCAGATTTGTCTGGCATTTTGTCTGAACAACATCCAAATCTGAGGCAAGCAGTGATGAAGGACACAATTTGACCTGTCAACCTATTCAGGTTTGTATAAGTTGGATGCTCAATAATGCAGTTTCTATGACAGACCCTGGCCATGGGACCCCGGCCATCGCATCACTGTCCACCATGGAGGCAGAGTGCTCCAGGTTAGTGTGGGTGGGGAGGATAGACTTGTAGGTCTGGGTAAAGGGAGACCTGCAGCTTGGAGTTTTTGTGCTAATCAACAGAGAGGCATGCCATCAGCGGGGAGTTGAAATAATGCCCTCACCAAAGCAATGAAAAACTAAGAATCCCCAAAGCTGGGTGCACTACTGTGGTGCCAGGTAGGGCACAGAGCAAGTTCTCAATGATTCTGAGCAGACAGGTCAAGGAGGAGTCCTTGAGCCCTCGCTGACTTTCTTTTTTTTTTAAAGATTTATTTATTTATGCATACAAGCACTGGGGTACAGGCCAGAGGTGTGGGGGGGGGGGTGAGAGGATTCACCACAGAGAGCAGG